>CM021100.1:734619790-734807765 GCA_007115665.2 Sequoiadendron giganteum | reverse complement strand
TGGGAACATACTCCAAGATGAGAGAACCATCCTGAATCAACTGTATGATGAAATGCATATGAAGCTCAATGTGCTTCATCTGCTGATGCTCCACCGGGTTGCACGAAATGTGTATAGCACTCTGATTGTCACACTAAAGAATAGTGGGACTATCAGGAGGAAAACCAAACTTAGTCATCAACTGACGAAGCCATAAAATCTCCTGACTAGCGAGCACACCAGCTCGGTACTCAGCCTCTATAGATGATAATGCATGAGCAATCTACTTCTTGCATGACCATGTGATAGGACCAGAGCCAAGACAGAAAACAAAGCCAGAAGTAGACTTCCGATCATTGACATCACCAGCCCAATCTAAGTCAGTGTAGCCAACAATTTGAGGATCTCCTAGTGTGTAGTGAATGCCATATGAAGTGGTGCCCTGAATGTACCTCAAAATATGCTTGGAAGCTTGCCAATGACTCTCATGAGGATCATGTGAGAATCGAGAGACAAGACCAACCACAAAGGAAAGATCAGGATGAGTGTGAGTCAGGTACAACAAACTGCCAACCAACTACCTGTAAAGTGTAGAATCTACTGAAGGAGTGGGGCAAGTAGTAGTCAAAACAACCCTTGACTAAAAAGGTGTGGGGGTAGGCTTGCAATCAAGCATGCCAAAGCACTGAAGCATATCAAAAGAATACTTCTGCTGGTAAATGGAGATCCCCTCTGAAGACTGAATCACCTGAAGACCAAGGAAATAGTGTAGAAGGCCAAGATCTGTCATCTCAAACTGCTCCATCAAGGCTAGTTGAGAATTTTGAATCATAGAGGATGAGCTATCGGTGATGAGAAGATCATCAACATATAGCACAAGAATCAGGATCTCACCCTCAATATGCTAAATATAGGCCGTGTGATCAGAATGACAGCAAGTGAAACCAGTGGAGAGCAAAAAAGAGTCCATCTTCTCATACCAAGCCTGAGGGGCCTGTTTGAGACCATATAATGAACGCTGAAGTCTGAAAACTAAGGAAGCATCATGAACAAATCCCTGAGGCTGCTCCATATAGATCTCTTCCTATAGGTCACCATGTAAGAAGGCACACTTCACATCCATCTAAAAAATGAGCCATCCTCTAGAAGTTGCAAGTGATAGTACAAAGCGAATAGAATTCATCTTGGCGACAGGGGAAAATGTCTCAGAGTAATCAATACCCTCAACTTGTGAGAAACCCTTCACAACAAGATGTGCTTTGTACTTATCAATAGAACCATCAGCAGCATACTTGGTGCGATACAACCATTGGCACCAAACCATCTTTCTGGCCTTAGGAAGAGGACAGAGATCCCATGTACTGTTCCTCATCAAAGAAGAATACTCCTCCTCCATAGCACTATCCCACTCAAGGTGACCTGTCACCTCTAAAAATCTCTGAGGATCCTCTAAAAGAGCATGAGTCAAAAGACTAGACCCCGTAGTATGAGAACGGGTGCGACGAGTGTCTGAAGGATCACCGGCCATAGATCATGTTGCCTCAATAGTAAAGCGGGCCCATTTGGGCCTCTGAGGTGGAGCAAGTGGAGGTGGAGATGGGGGATCATCAATATCCTCATCAAAATCATCCTCAAAATAATCCTGAAGAGTTGTAGCGGGTGGAGTAGGTAGTGAAGTGGACACTGGAGACAGGGTATCAACTGGAGGAAGGCGCTCATCAAACTGAACATCCCGTCGAAACAAGACCTCTCTGGAATCAGGATCAAACAACCTGTACGCCTTAACATCCTCATAGTAGCCAACAAAAATGAGGGGTCGACTCTTCTGCTCCATAGCTCTCCTCTGAGCATCAGGAATAAAATCCCATGCCTCACTACCAAATACTCGAAATGATGAAATATCAGGCTTGTCACGAGACCAAGCCTCCTCAGGATTCATATGTCGAATCGCCTTGTGAGGCATCTGATTCTGAATATAGTTGGCATAATTGACTACCTCAGCCAAAAAAGATGAATCCATGGACCTGGACTGAATCATATAATTAGCCATCTCCCGTAAAGTCTTGTTCTTTTGCTTAGAGATACCATTCTATTGAGGGGTGTAGGGAACAGAAAACTGATGCTGCAAACCATGCTCAGTGCAAAAATCTTTGAAATCCTGATTCACATACTCCCCCCCATTATTTGTGTGTATCCACTGGATAGAAAGACCAAACTGCTTCTCTACAAATGTCTTGAAGACACGAAAGGAATCAAAGACATCAGACTTGTACTTAAGAAATTACAACCATGTGCGTCTAGAGAAGTCATCAATGAATGTGAGTACATACTTGGCCCCTGAAAAAGAAGGAGTGGGAAATGACATGAGGTCACTATGAATCAACTCTAAGGGTGCCAAAGCACGAGTGGTACTTCCCTTTGGAAAGGGATCCCTATGATGCTTTCCAAGCACACAACCATGACAAACACCGTCAGTGCAGGAGATATGTGGAAGACCAAGAACAAGTGATTGTGTACTCATCTGTTGAAGATATCTATAATTGACATGGCCCAAATGCTCATGCCAAAGCTGACTCACTGAATCTGCATGTGCTATAAGAGATGAACCTGTACCCTTAGAAGGTGCAAATCCATCAAATCTGTAAAGATGAGATGCAGTATCAACAATACCAGTAGCCACAACCAAATCAGAATCATGGAGGTCTCGAATAACCACATCATGTGGTGAGAACTCAACTGTCTTACCAGAGCTAGTGTGGCAAATCTGATAAATGGACAAGAGGTTCGTCAAAATGTCAGGACCAACCAAAACATCCTATAGAGTGCCCCCATCCAAAGAGATAGAACCTAAACCCAAGACAGGAAGCTGTGAAGAGTCACCCACTGCAATTTGTGAAGTACCACAAGAGATAAGAGAAGTGACCAACTATCGAGTGTGAGTCATATGGTGAGAAGCACCAGAGTCTAAAATCTAAGTGGACCCATTGGTCGATGCTCATGCAGTGAGAGCATGACCCTTCCCTATGGTGGAAGAAGAAGAAGACTGAGGTGAGGAGATGTGTTGCTACTGCATGGCATCCTCTAAGACCTCTAATCATTTCCAACACCTAGAAACTGGATGACCTTGCTTGCCACAGAAACTTCAAGTGTCTCCTGATTTCTCCTTAGTCTTGGAGGAAGACTTACCAGACTTCGAAGATTTCCCATGTTTTAGATTAAATGGTGGTTTAGAATCAGACTTAGGAGGCAGTTTGGAGGAATGCTCACTACCTGCAAAATCTCTCTTAGGCCTTGGTTTCTACTTTTGTTTCCCCTTCGGTGACTGAGCAACCAATGCTTTTCTCTTTGAACCTGAGAGCATATCCATCTAAGAAAGGTGAGACTATTCCCAAGACAAACACTCACAAAACAAATCAAAGGTAGGCATGGTAAAACTGGCACCCAAACCATCCATGGTGGAGTAGAAGGAGGAAGCAAATATCTGAAATGGACCACGAAGCTTTGAAAGAATCAAGTAAATGCACTATGTGTCTATCTTGTTCTTTCCACAACCCTGTAAAATAGTGCGGATAGTTTTGAACTTGTTCAAAAAATCCTCAATAGTGGGAAATGAATCATGTAACAATGAAGTCAGCTCTGCCTGAATTTGTAATGCACGGAACTCATTAACGGCCCCAAAAAGTGTCTCAAACTTCAGCCACATGGCTCGAGGAGTGAGCAAAGCATCAAGGTGAAACAAAAGACTGTCTGAAACATGCATGCATAACAAACCCATAGCCTCATCCATCTTGTTCATGTGCTGCATAATCTCAAAAGGATGCTGCAACTGAGGCTGAACCTCATCTAAACAAGACCATAACCCTCGTGACCTAAGTAGCCTCATCATGCAAGACTTCCAAGTGTGATAGTTATGTGATGTGAGTAGCTCAACTGAAGAGTCTGCCATGAAGCCCTACATCTATACCTGCTTGTGTTTTTTATTATTATGTGATCTTTCAGAATAGATAGAAGATGCAGAAGGGTTTGTATTTTTGAGAGTTTTGGTCTTTTGATTTTCTGATATAAATGATAGAAAGCAAGAGAAAAACACCCCCCACAAAAGATAAACCCAAACCCTAGTACAAACTGAGAAGAAGGAAGCAATGCATAAGAAAAAAATACTTCAAGACAAATTCTTGTGTACTTGGTGAAAATTCTGATAAAATAGATCACATCACTGAATAGAGCATATTGAGAGCTTTCCAACACCTATTCAAGTTTGAAAAACAGAGTCCGTTTGCACCTTCTATGACCCTGGAAGTGAAGAAAGAAGACCTCACTTTGACTAGTATAAAATATCTAGACTGGTAATTTTTTTATAAAATTACATATACCATCAGATCGGTGCCAAAGCCAACTTTCCAACGCTTCTTCCTATTTGAAAAACGGAGCTAAAATGCCCGAGTAATGCCTGATTTCGTGAGAGAGCCAAAAAAAAAATGCCCTATTAGATTCCTCTAGCACTCGAGAGCTAAAAAAAAGGGCCCCTGGTCGCGTGGGTAGACCAAGGGGCTGAAGCTAGGCCAGAGCCCTCAGTCACCATATGACCTAGTGGTAGGGTTGTTAATCCCACGGGGGCTGGAGGGGCTGACTCGGGTCGGTGAGCCCGCAGACAGTGTCGAGGAGCTCGGCGAGCTCTGATGGTGTCGTTTGGAGTCAGCGGGCGGGCAGGTGTCGGCGGTGTGAGTGCGTGGGCGAAGCCAGGGTCAGCCGAGGTGAGCTAAGCATGGCGCTAGGCAGGGTCGGTGAGCACTGGGTGGAGCTCGATGAGCGCGGCAGAGCGGGTGGCACAGGTGGCGGCGGAGCCGGTGAATGGTGGCTGCTTGGCGGTGCTGCCGGTGGTTGAAATTTTTTCTATGGGCCACCGAAAAAATCAAAAACCTTTGGTTTTTTTTTATTTTTTTAAATTTTTTTGCGATTTTTTTTTAGGGGGCCGTACGGCCAAACCCTAAAAAAAAATTTGCAACCCTGGTTGACTGTGGCCAAAATCGATGATTTGACAGTCAATTTAGGGGATTTTGGGTGCTACGAATCCAATGGCACTGTCCTTTTGAGCCCAAAGTGAACCTAAAATTTATAGTATGATGATTCCACAAAAAGAAACCTTCGAACCCTAGATTTGCTTCCAATGCAAAAAATCTCAAAACAAGAACAAGTAGCTGCAAATCTGAAGCTCTGATACTATGTTGGAGTTGAAAAGATACAAAACCACAGAAGCCCAAAAAATATTTGCAAGCAAATAACCTATTACAAGGAGAAGCAAAGAGAAGCAACAAAGGAAATGCTCAAGAATGTGGAGCAATGTATTCACTTGAAAATGTAAAAATGAATAATAATACAAAAGATAGTTTTCAACCATATATAGATGAAAACCCTAAAAAGGAAAACCCTAGGCTTGCACAATAATAATTAATAAAGTAATTAATTATTATGCACCTAATGTTAGCTTAAGTGAAAAAGAGGTAAAAGGGAACTTTACATAATTAAACAAATATTGTTTAATTAATAAAGTAAATGTCCAATTACTCTAACAATAATATGATGATGAAATAAGACTCACAACCTCCTATATATACCTATTTATGCCTAGGATACCACCCAGGCTGACTTAGATAGCCCTATATAAGCCCTAGGCTGACCTAATCAACTAAATAACAATACAATAATGAGAATATGACTTAATTAGTAATTAAGATAGCCACAAGCTGATTATTCATAACCCGATGTACTTAATATTAAGGGTGTAGCATGCCCCCCATCTTTAGATAAGAATTGTCCTAAATGATAGGCAATTTTGGATTCTTTTGAATGAACTCCTCATCCTCCCATGTGGCATCTTCAATTGGTAAATTCTTCCATTAAATGAGATATTGAGTGAGTGTTATGGTCCTTAGCTTCCTTGTGTGTTTCTGAAGAATACATTATGGTTCTAATATTATTCTCCCTTCTTCATCAAGCTCTGGTAATATTGTCTGAGTAGGGATATTCCTGATTACCTTCTTCAAACAAGAAACATGAAAAATTGTATGTAGCTTTGTTGTTGATGGTAATTCAAGCTTGTAAGCAACACTACCTATCTTTTGCATGATTTGATATGGGCCATAATATTTTGGATACAATTTTTTTATTCTTTGATTGTTTCTTTAGTGATATTTGCTTGTAAGTTGCAATCTCAAGAAAATCC
Organism: Sequoiadendron giganteum; assembly: GCA_007115665.2. Lineage (NCBI taxonomy): Eukaryota > Viridiplantae > Streptophyta > Pinopsida > Cupressales > Cupressaceae > Sequoiadendron > Sequoiadendron giganteum. Next base: position 734,801,563 of record CM021100.1, on the reverse strand, counting down.
AATCCCCAACCTCAAAAATTCTTTCACTCTGGTGTTGGTCTGCATGTTGCTTCATTTTATTTTTTACCATGGATATATTCCCTTTAAGTCCTTAAAGTACTTGTTTTTGATGAATCATGTGGTCCTCCATAGCGTGAACTCTTGGTGACACCTTCAATTATGATGTGATGGAAGGAGGATGATATCCATACAAAGCCATAAATAAAGACATTTTTGATGAACTATGGAAGGAAGTGTTATACCACCATTCTACTAGTGGTAGCTAATCTACACATTGAGACTGTTTATTTGAAGTGAAACAATGTATGTATCCTTCCAAACACTTATTATCCACCTTTATTTTCCCATCATATTGTGGATGGTATGAAAAACTATGAGCCAATTGAGTACCCAAACACTTGAATAATTTTTTCCAAAAGTTACTAGTAAAGATAGGATCACAGTCACTAAAAATAACCTTAGGTATACCATGTAGCTTTTGAATATTCTCTAAAAATTATTTTTCCATTGTACTTGTTGTAAAAGGATGTGATAATGCAATAAAATGTGCATATTTAGTGAGGTGATCCACAACTTCCATTATGGTATTCCTCCATTAGATCTTGGAAGCCCTGTGATGAATTCCATAGAGACCTCTTCCCAATGCTAGTTATGAATAAATAAGGGTTTCAAGAGACTAGGTTTCTTAATTGTCTCCCCTTTATTTCATTTACAAACCAAATATTCTACAACAAATTTTTGAACATCCCCTTTTAGCCCTTCCCAAAAGAAGTCTTTCTTGACCTGATGATATGTCTTCCAAAATGTTGAATGACCACCCACTAGAGACTCATGTAGCTTTGTGAGAATATTTTGTTTGAGATAGGAATTCTTTCAAAGATACAATCACTCTTTATACCACAAATTATCTCCCTTCCAAAAAAAATAATCTAAACTACTAGGGTCACTTTGTAATTGTTGAATGAGATTACTAGTAGCCACATCATTTTTCCACTCTTCTTTGGCTTCTTCTACACAATATTCTTGTAATATTGAAAGGGCGCACAAGAAATCTTCATCCTTCCTCGATAGTGCATCTACCACAACATTTCTCTTCCCTTTCTTATAGACAATATCAAAATCATATCCCAACATCTTAGTAACCCATTTTTATTGTTCTTCTGAAGACAATCTTTGTTCCAAAAATTATTTTAGGCTATCATGATTTTTCTTAACCTTGAAGTGTTTACCCATTGGATAAGGCCTCCATTGTTTTATTGGATGAAGAATAGCTAGAATTTCCTTCTCATAAATAGGTTTGAGTTGATTTTTCCCCTTTAATTGACATCTCTCAAAAGTAATTGGACAAACCTCCTACATAAGAACTACACCTATACCATTACCTGAAGCATCACATTCCATAATAAAATCCTTTATAAAATTAGGAGTGGAAAGTACTGGAGTTGTGCACATAGCCTCCTTTAACATTTCAAATGTTAAATTAGTAGACTCATTCCAATGAAAAGAATCCTTCTTCAATAAAGCTATGAGGGGTGATGTTATATGACAATAATCCTTCACAAATTTGTGTTGGTATCCAGTCAATCCCAAGAAGCCCCTCAATTTATTAATGGTTTTAGGAATAGGCCATTCCATGATAGCCTTAATTTTGGTAGGATCCACCTTTACACCTTCATGTGAAACTATGTGTCCCAAGTACTCCATCTCAGTAAGAACAAAAGCACACTTGGAGGACTTAGCATAGAATTGTTTCTCTTTGAGAACTTGTAATACTTGATCTACATGTTGCAAGTGTTTTTCACATGTCTTGTTATAAACCAATATATCATCAAAAAACACTAATACAAACTTCCTCAAGAACTTTTTAAAGATAGAATTCATCAAACTTTGAAATTTAGATGGAGCATTAGTAAGTCCAAATAGCATCACCAAAAACTCATAATAATCGTCATGAGTCCTAAATTTTTTCTTACAAATATCTTCTTCCTTAATTTGAGTTTGGTGATACCCTGATCTAAGATCTAACTTTGTAAAATACATAGCTCCATTCAATGCATCTAGCAAATCATCAATGATTGGAATAGGAAAATTATCTTTGATGGTGTACATGTTGAGCAATCTATAGTCTAGACACATGCACCAAGTATCATCCTTCTCCCACACCATCACCACTAGCGAGGAGTAAGCACTTTGGTTATGTCTGATAATTCCTGCCTCTAACATCTCAACATTTTTTTCTCTCACTTTTTTGTATATGTGGGTACCGATGATGCCTAATGGGGTTTGGCTCCCTAGAACTAGTTGTATGGCATGATCATGATCCCTCTTAGGATGGATTCCTTTAGTCATATCTCCAAAAACCACTAATTGATGCTCAATTATTTCTTGTAAATTTGGATGGGTAGGAGCATTAGTGTAACAAAGATTTTGGCACCTTAATGCTTTCTTGCACTTCTAATATTTTTCACCTAAAAGGAGAAAGATGGTCCAAAATTATAATGTTACATTCAATATTATGGGTTAATGGGGGTGTGAATTCACCTAAATTCAATTATCTAAGTGTAAATAATTGATAAAAGAGACTAAATATTAATGCAAAACCTAGAAAATGAACTATGTTTGAAAACACATAATGATATGCAAGAATTAAATTAAATAACCTATGAAAGCTTATGAAACAAGATACAAAACTATAAAAATGGAAGTATGCACTTGGAAAATGGTAGAGGCTGGAGTGAAGACTGTACATGTCCCAAAAATTCTGCAAAATGTGACTTTTATGCCTGGCAGGACACTTGTGCCAAGCTGGGCGACCTAGTCCTTTTTCAGGGTGATTTTAGAAAACTGCTCTGGGGCCTGTTTCATCCAAATGGGTATTTGGATTCACATAAATATTTGAAAAATATGCACACTAGGACTAGTTCACCACAACTATTGGGAGTGTCCCTTTTTCCTTTTTTAAAAATTTGAAGGTGGAAACAGAGGCTCTTAATCTGCACTTTTTGTTCCTCCAAGTGTTCAGAGCAGAAATCTTGATTTTTGATCTGTAGGTGTCTTTTTTGTGGATTTTTTTCCCTTGCTAACAAGGAGATGCCCTAATTAAGTCTTTAAACCATCCTTGAATTATTTTTAAACCTACAAAATACCTAAATCTATAAACACACAAGGAAAGAAAGAGAAGTGTTGATTGTTAGGGATTGGGGGTTTGCCTTGGTCAAACCCCTTTGTAGATAATTAAATGTACTGAAGAAACAAGATAATAAAGCATGAAATGTAAGACAAATGGACTTATTACCTTTTCATGATGAGATATCTTGATTTGTAGCAAAGATTTAGCCCTTGAATGCCTTGGAGAGATGTCTTGATGACTTAGTATGCAGAAACCCTAGCTTGCTTGAGAAGAGTGGTGAATGAAGAGTGGAGAGTGAATGAGAGAGTTGTGAATAATGAGTGTGTCTAATGAATAATAATGGTTTTTAAGGCTTATTTATAGGCAATCCACCTAAAAAAAATTGTTATTTGATCCTCAAGGCCGACATGAAGGAGAAATAAACTAAAACCCTAACTTTTCCCACTCAAAACCTTGAAAATAGCTCCAATGGGACTAGGTCGCCACCTTGGGAGACCTATTCCACCTAGATAGGACTAATTCACCCAGATGGGCGACCTAGTCTCACAAGGGCCCTTTTGCTAGCTGGATTGTTCGAGAGTGAAGAAAGCAGGTTTATATGATGATTTTATCAAATATTTGATTAAATTAAGCCTTGAGATGCACAATAAGGGGTGATAGGGGCCTATAAATGATGATTAAAAGGGGTTATTTAGGTCCAAAATCCATAGGCAAGGGTCCAAATGAGTGAAAAGTGTCAAAGGCTACACTTTTGGTGACACAATCAGATTGAGAGACTTCTGATGAACATAACTGGGCCACAAATCCATCAACTCCTTTCTTAAGCAACTTCTTCATTTGATGAGAGCTGACCATTTGTGGGGATTTTTCCTTCAACCCTCTTAGCTCTATTTTCTTTCCTTCTGATTGGAACCTCATAAATAATTCTTGGAATTCCATACCAATTGTTCCCAAGGTAGTAAGCCATTATACTCCCAATACAATATATGTTGCACCCATGGAGATAGTATACATTGGGCTATCAAGGTGATAATCTCCCATGGATAATTTAATGCTATGACACTTTCTAGAACAATTGACGGTACCACCATCTTCAATTAAGACCTAAAATTTTAGAGCTAGATATATAAAACAATTTATATGAGCAGCCAACTTTTTGTTGATGAAAATATGAGCACTACCTAAGTCGATCAACATAGTTACTTTTTTCTTCTTTAAGAATCTAGCTACCTTGAGAGTTTGAGGGGAGCTAAACCCAGAGAGTGCATGGCAAGAAATGATTGGTTGGGAATCGTCTGATTCATCATCAGATCCCTATCACCCTCTAATATTTTTTCCTCCTCTTCCTCACTCGGTCCTTCAATATAAAATAATTTATTTTCGCTACATCTATTCCCTTGACTACATTTACTATCACAATTGAAACATAACCCTTTTTCTCTTTTCTCCTTAATTTTTTGTGGTAGTGAATATGTAGGAGATCTCCTTTCACTGAAATTTATACTCCCTTGTCTCTTACTATCTAGAAACTTCTCCTCCACTTGTCTTTTCATTACTATTGCTTGTGATAAGGATTGTGGTTGAAACAATCGTAATTCATATTTTATGTGATCCTTTAAACCACCTAGAAATAGTTCCTTTATATTTTCTCCTACCACATTCTGTACTCTTAGAGAAAGGGTTTGAAATTGTTGAATATAATCCTTGACCATGCCCATTTTCTTTAATTGGGTGAGTTGGAAAAAGTATCTATCCATAAAGTTATCTCCATAATGAGTAGCAATTTCCTCTTGAAAAATTGACCATGTGACCACACAACCCTTTTTTTTCTTCTCATCACATAACCAATGATACCAAATAAATTGATCTAGTTCTAGGATTAATGATACCATATCCACCTTTTGTTGACTAGGAACATGATAAATATCAAAGAACCACTCCATTTAGCATAGTCAATTGGTTGGATCCTTATCGTCAAACTTTCTCATATCAAACTTAGGTATGAATTACATCGGCATATGATTATTAAATGAAGGATACTTCTTGAAACCCAAGTCAAGTCCAAGGAATTCATTTCCAACAAAAGCATTATCTTCCACCTTATGAGGTGAATCTTCACCCTTACACCACATACCTTCAATAAATTATTTCAATTCACCCATTTCTTCCATAATCTTCTTCTCTTATTATGAAATATCACCCTTGAAGTTTTTTATTTCATTCTTAGGGTTAAAATCCTCATTTTCTACTCCCTCATTCTTTTAATATTTCCTTGGTGTGGTAGCATTCTTTTTGCCTCTTGTTCCAGGCCCCATCATGATGGTAGAAAATAATTTTCCAATAAATCACATAAATAAAAATTAAATTCTCTAAAAAAAATCCTATAACTTACTAGGGAGAGCGAATTTGTTGGAAACCCTATTTTTGCAATAACTTGTTTATTGCTGTTTCAATTTCTCCAATTTCTTTACTATAGACTCCTCTATAATATCTTCATAAACCTAATAAAAATCAAGCTCCAATTCAATAAGATGTGAGAGATATTCAACTTCCCAATAAATATGTAGAAACCCTAATTTTATACTAATTCGCTCAAATCTGGTCCTATTTCTTTGAAATCTAGACTATAGCTTCTTTAATATGGTCTTAAAAAACCCTTTAAAATTAGAAAAAAAAATTACCAAAATCTTAAAGATATGCGCCTTCCAAAATGACCACCAATATTAAGAAGACACCTTGCCTCTATGGTGACAAGATCATGCTCTGATACCACTTGTAATGAATTGCACAATAGAAGAATATGTTGGAAAATATGTTGCAAATACTAAATAATAACTAAGGATAACAAGCCACTTCAAGGGGGAAAACCTCCAAATATCTCCAATGAGAAAAAAATTCACAATATGATGATGAAATAAGACTCACAACCTCCTATTTATACCTATTTATGCCTAGGATACCACCTAGGCCGACTTAGATAACCCTATATAATCCCTAGGCCAACCTAATCAACTGAATAACAATACAATAATGATAATATTATTTAATTATGAGTTAAGATGGCCACAAGATGACTATTCATAACCTGATGTACTCTAATATTAATGGTGTAGTAGAAACCAAGGAGGGTTAAGCGGAATGTATATTGGATGAAGGATTCATATTGGTTATGTGAGAAAAAGAGTGATAATTTTTTCATGTAGTTAATTATAAATATCATGATTATAAGGGGAATCGAGACCCATAATCTCGCATACCATTTCTAATTCTATAACATCATATGTTGGGACCATTATTTGTTCAACCAAAAACTAACATGGTCATGCACCTTGTTGCAACTTAAGAAGTAAACCAATGGTATCTAATCATTTATTATTTTCATGAGGAATATGCTCAAAATACTCTATCAAACTATAAACCATTCTTATAGAAGGGATGATTTTTTCATATTTAACTTGATACTCATTATTGACTTAGTTTATGATAATATGAGGTTACTATAGATTGTAAAATACTAGATATTTTATTGGATTGTTAGTTTGAGATCTAATATGAGTGTTTTATATTCAGTGATATTTTAGTACAAGGAAAACCAATATGAAATACTTGAAGTATTAGGTCACCATATGGTTTAAAGAAAAAAATTCTTAGCCCTAAGATATAAGTGGTGAAAGAGCCATAAAAAATAAAGTTTTCAATCAAGAAACTCATCAAGAGATAAAATAGACTCTTTTGGGAATTCTATGCTTAAAGGTCGATTATGGCATTGTGGTTCTTCAACAAGATGATTTATAAATACTTATCCCTTTATATATTTTTAATTTACATACTCAATTCTAATCTCTCTAAGAAACATAATCCATTTTTCCATTTTTACTATGAGAGATTATTTTGACAAGATTCTATAGAGGATCAATTTTTGTAATAATTTATAAAAGGGGTAAAAACTTTATTGAATTAGGAAAGAATCACAAATCCAAAATAAAGGAACCCACCAAGGGGCCAAACAAAACCAAGGATTATTTCTCACCCAAGAAACACCTCATATCCTCCATAACCCATTCCTCCAAAGCAAGATCCAAATCATCAAGAAGGTTTCCCCAATCATCCACATACCAAGAACCCATCCTCTTAGTAACCCACCTAGCCAAACCATCAGCCACCTTATTTCATTCCTGAGGAACATGGTGAAAGTCAATGAATTCCAAAGTATAACATAAAGAGATAATTTTCTTAACCAACTGTCAATTTGCATCCTCCAAATGTTGCTTATGCAACATATCAATAACAACTTGAGAATAAAATTCAAAAACAATTCATCACCATCCAAGGCCAATTGCACACTCCATCGCCAATAGAATAGAAATAGCCTCCATAAGATTATTAGTATGTAGACCTCTATACATAGAAAATAAAAATACCACCACTCCTAAGCAATCCCTACCAATACCCCCAATGTCTGCATGCCTAGGATTTCCCCTAGAAGATCCATTTGTATTAATTTTCAACTCCCCCTATGCAGGAGGGTGCCAACAACCATCACGATCAAACCTCTCCTGACCACAGCCACAATTCACCCTACTTAAATTTATTCTACCCCCCTCGATGAGGCCCGAAGCATTAACCACTCCCAAATCCCTAGGATCAACTGGCACCGACAAGTCACACTTAGTACTCAGATTCTCCTAAAGAGATCCTAAAATTATCATCCAAATCTACCCAATAAGAAACTTCTTATCTAAGAAAATCCACCTATTACACTCTAACCAGATATGCCAAAAAATCAAACTAGGTCCAATGATCCATGTAATAGTAAGAAGAGGTCTTAGCAGGAGATGACCCCTGTCTCCTCCAAAATTTATCCAAGGAAGAAACATGGCTACATGGTAGGCTCCAGATATTCCACCAAAGTGCTAAATAGCTTTCACAAAAGAACACTGAAAGAAGAGATGCGGGAAAAATTCTTCATGCTTAGCACACATAACACACATGGAGGGTCCCTAGAACCCCTGCTTCCAAAGATTCTCCCAAGTAAGACACTTACCTTGGACCACCAACCAAGAAAAAAAATTACACTTAGGCCAAGAAAAATTATTCCAAACATGCTTCAACCAAGATTCCTCAAAGCTCCCTATAGACATCCAAATTTGATCACTTCCATATGATCAAAATTGTCTATTCTATTCATCTATTTTATTAATAGTGATTAAATAATTTATTTAATCATTATTTCATTTTTTGCCTAAAGTTCCTAAAGTATCTAATTAAATAAATTAAATACTTTACCTTACCCCCTTGTCTTCTCTAAATTAAATAAACATGACAAATTATTTAATTTAGTCATTTAACCTATTTGGATTAAAACCAATTTTTAATTCCTCTTTTCTCTCTCCTTGTCGCATTCTCCATAACCCTCTTTTAATCCAGATTAAATTAATTAATCTGTGATTAGGATGTGCACCACTTAATCAAGATTAAGTGTCACATCCTCCATAATCTCCCACTTGTCCCTAATATCTCATTAATTATCCTAATCTTGTGTTTGCACAACCTTAATCAGAATCATTAGCCACATTTGGCTTACCTTTTCTAGTCAACCTTCCCACTTACCATTTTTAGTCTGAACTCTCTTCCCCATTTGAATTTTTAATTCACATTTATTTGCCCAAGGTTCCTCTCTTCCCCATGTGAATTTTTAATTCACTTTTATCTTTCCAAGGTCTTCACCATCCCCCATGCAAGATTCTAGAAGCCTTGACTTATCACTTCACATGTGCCAAAGGCTTCTAGAACCTTGGACTTGTCACATCACCCACATGTGACAAATCTCCAACTTTTTGGAGACCCTCTCTTATCCATTAGATTTTTCCAATCATTGTGAATTTTTAATTCACTTTTATTCCTCCAAAGAATCTTCTCATCCCCCAAGATCCACCTCATGTACTTCTCTTCCACCTCATTTCCACATCACTCCACCCTAAGACCTCTCACATTCCACATGTCAAGATGTGAGGGCTTGTGAGTCCTCAACTCACCATAGCCCTTCATCTTGATCTTGTTGGATCAATCCCAACCATTGAATTCTCTAGAGAATTCCAATTAGCTTATAAATACCCTTTCATTTCTCTCATTTTGAAGATCAAGTCTTTTGCAACAAAACTCTTGCAAAATTGTCATTCAAGCTCTCATCCATTTTACCATTTATATCAACAATCCATATTGCATCAATTCACCTTGCATCTATTTTAACTTCATTGTCATCCAAGGAGCACACAAAACTTCAAAAATAAAGGGCCAACCAAGGAAGCAACAATATGAAGGTATAACAAGCATTTCATTTGTTTTATCTTGTTTTCATATTTTTCTTAGGCTAATCTTATTGAGGTGCCCTTCTATTTTGTTACTTCTTCCCATTTGCATTATTAGTTATTCATCTTGCATCTCACATTAGGAGTAGCATTTTATTAGGATCACATTTTTGGCACGCCCGGTGGGACCCACAAAGGGGTATCTTTCTTTCACATTTTTTGTTGTTTAGTTTGTTTGCAGAGTCAGGTCGCAGAGGGGCGAACTTGCCCTCCCAGATGCTATAGAGGGGTGTACTTTCCCTTGCTATTTTTCTGTAGAGGGGCATACTTGCCCTTGTTGTTTTTTTGTCTACTATTTTTCTGCAGAGGGGAGTACTTGCCCTTGCTATTTTTTTGTCTACTGTTTTTCTGCAGAGGGGCGTACTTGCCCTTGTTGTTTTTCTGTCTGCTATTTTTCTGCAGAGGGGCGTACTTGCCCTTGCTATTTTTCTGTAGAGGGGCGAACTTGCCCTTGCTATTTTTCTATAGAGGGGCGTACTTGCCCTTGTTGTGCAACGTTTTTTATTATTTTCTATAGAAGTGCAAACACGCCCTCCCAGTTCAGCGTTTTTCACTACAGAGGGGCGTATTTGCCCTTAACAACACATTCAAGAAGGTAAAAAAGTGGCATTTTAGCTTCGTTTTTGTCTCTTTCTTTTGTTGTTTTATGCTCTAATCCACTAATCATGTTTGTTGGTGAGTGCAGTCAGATTCCTTATTGATATCTTGAGTATTTTGCTACAAATCACAAAAGGGAAAAAGATAAACAACTAACATTTGCTTGCAGGGCCTTTGTTTTATTCTTTGAAAATCTTTCCTTATTGTTTTATCTATTTACTTATTTTAATTAGGGGAAAGTAAATCGACTGCTTGTTGTGTTTGTTTTATTTGTATCACCCTAAGGGGACATTAATTCATTTTGATCTTCTCCCTTGGCACTTTGGTGCGGATCCGAAGGGGGTAGTTGGAAACGGTTAGTGTTTTCTTCTTAGAGGGACCTGCTTGGGGATTTCATCACCCCAAGGGACGATCCCAACCACGCATACCAGCGGGATATATAAAGGGGGGAGAGCCAAAGTTGTACCTCAATCCAGTTGCGTCGCAATTGGCAAAACATTGAAGCTAGGGTGATACCTAGATAGATGTGAAGAGTTGGTCTAAGCCTTTCAGTATCTTGCTGGGGTTCCCGACTCACGCTTGTGACGAACTGGTGTTCACGGTTTGTGCCTCACGTACCAAACGTATATCGAGGACTCCTTAGAAACTTTGTTCATCCTAGAGTAAGACCTTTGTTGTCCATACCCCTTAACACTAATCATAGGATTATGCTTATTCAAAATGTCTTTTTGAAAAGAACCAGTAAATTTTGATAAGTCAAACTGTCATTGAGTCATTTTAAGTCCTTTCCAAAACCCCTCATCCAAACCAAGTTGCATTTTTCACTGCAGAGGGGCGTACTTGCCCCATTGTTTCAGCATTTTTTGCAGAGGGGCGTACTTTCCCCATTGTTTCATCATTTTCTACAGAGGGGCGTACTTGCCCCATTGTTTCAGCATTTTTTGCAAAGGGGCGTACTTACCCCACTATTTCAGCATTTTATGCAGAGGGACGTACTTGCCCCACTGTTTCAGCATTTTTTGCAGAGGGGTGTACTTGCCCCACTATTTCAGCATTTTCTGCAAAGGGGCGTACTTGCCCCACTATTTCAGCATTTTCTGCAAAGGGGCATACTTGCCCCACTATTTCAGCATTTTCTGTAGAGGGGCGAACTTGCCTCACTGTTTCAGCAGTTTTACTGCAAAAGTGCGGATACGCCCCGCTAAACGGCCAGTTTCACCCGTTTGACCATTTTAAACCTCTGTTCAAACCCTTAAAGCCTCCATTTGACCATTTGATCATCCTTAACACTCAATTGATCCAATCAAACCAATCCTTATCCAAATCATCAAATTGATACATTCCAATTATCAATTTTGAAGGTTTTGACTTTTATGCAAAAACTTTCGGAGGCCATAACTTTGGACTCGGATGTGGGTTTTGGCTGAAATTTTACAGGTGGTTGCATTATGAGCTGCCATGTGGATTTCCAACCTATCAAGGGACCCCTTTTTAGCACATTTTCGAACCCCCAAAGTTTTATCTTGACCCTCAATCATAATTTATTGTTTTTTTTCAATTTTTAAAAAAACACTTCCGTTAATAACTCTGAATCAATATCTCATATTTTGGATCTTAGGGGGTAATTCATCCTATCTTGGTATTTGGTATTTTTTTGGGAAAAAATTGGACTCTCAAACGTATTCCTACGAAGTTTTCTAAAATGGCAAAATTTGACAATTTTTGAAAACTACCAAATTTGGCAAAAATCTGATTGTCAACACCTTACGTCCTCTAGTTGAAACCCATGATCTTGGTTCCAAATCAATCCTATCATATCCTCTCATCCAATCCCAATCTAAGCCCCAATTCAGTTCTAATCTAAGTGTTAATCCCATCATCCTAATCTGAGCTTTCATCCAATCCTAATCTGAGCTTTCATCCAACCCCCATAGGAGCTTTCAATCCATCCTAGTTCTTTATCCATCATCTATTATTTCCTTCTAATCTATATCCATCATGAATCTTTATCCCCCTCTCACATGACCAATAATAGTAGTCAAGGGGAATCCTAACTCCATTGATGACGATAACGAAAATCTTGTTGATCATGAAGATTTTTATATAGATCCTCTTGACCCTATCATTGCTAGTAAGCTCTCTCCAATCGCCTCCCAAAATCCCACTACTTCTTCAAACTATCCCACCATGCCTTCATCTGCATCTAATAACGGTCCTTATTCTACCCTTGACAAGGGATATCCAACATCCTCACCATCGACATATTCATCATGTCCTCCCTTTCAACCTCTATCGTATCCAACATCCACTTCCTCTTATCCTCATCATCATCAACAATCCCAATACCTCTACCTTAATCCCACATCCCAATCTTCTCATCCTAATCCAACACTCAGACATTCCTATCACAATCCCCCATCCCAATATTCCTCCTATCCTAATCCACCATCTCAATCCCCTCATCCTTATCTTCCATCCATATCCTCCTACGCCAACCCACCATACATTTCTTCCTATGGTGGTCCACTACCTCAATCTTCCTGTTCTAATCCAACATCCACACATTTCTATCACAATCCCCCATCCCAATATATTCGCATTAATTCCACATCTCCCCATTCTAATCCTTCATCTACATATTCCTACTATCAATCACCATCCCAATCTTCCCAATCTAATCCAACATCCACATCTTCCTACATCACTCCCCCTTTCACCACATTATATCTTAATCATAATCCTCACATCCCCATGTCTAATCTTAATCCTCCATATCCTCCTAGTCCTCCATCCAATCCCATCCCCACATCCAATCTTAATCCATCAATCCCTAATCCTACATCCAATCTCATCCCCACATCCAATTTTAATCCATCAATCCCTAATCCTCCATCCATTCCCATACCCACATCTAATCCTAATGCTTCATCTCCTCCTAGTCTTCCATCCAATCACATCCCCATGTCTAATCCTAATCCTCCATATCCTCCTAGTCCTCCATCCAATCCCATCCCCACATCCAATCTTAATCCATCAATCCCTAATCCTACATCCAATCCCATCCCCACATCCAATATTAATCCTTCAATCCCTAATCCTCCATCCATTCCCATACCCACATCTAATCATAATCCTCCATCTCCTCCTAGTCCTACATCTAAGCCTCATCCACACATCCACTCATATAATCCTTCAATTCTTAATCCTAATCCTACATCCAATCCCATACCCACATCTAGTCATAATCCTCCATCTCCTCCTAGTCCTCCATCCAATCCCATCCCCACATCCAATCCTAATCCAAAAATTCCTAATCCCAATCCTTCATCTCTTCTTAATCCTCCATGCATTCCCATCCCTTCATCTAATCATAATCCTCCATCTCCTCCAACCACTCCTAGTTCCCCATCTAGTCCCATCCACACTTCTAATCATAATCCTCCATATCCTCCTAGTCCTCCATCTAGTCAAATCCCTTCATCTAATTCTAATCCTCCAATTCCTAATCCCAATCCTCCATCTCTTCTTAGTCCTCCATCCATTTCCATCCCTTCATCTAATCATAATCCTCCATCTCCTCCCAGTACTCCATCCAATCACATCCCCCCTTCTAATCCTAATCCTCCATCCATTCCCATCCCTTCGTTTAAACCTAATCCTACATCCCTTCCCAATGTCGCCCAAGGACTAATGATAGAAGAACCACCATGCCCTCCCACTCTATCATGTACTATCACTAGTGATGATGCCCTCCTCTATCCTACACCTATACCTCCCATCACCATTCCTACAACAATCCAAACGGTTGAGCCAGTCACACCCATTGAATCCATTAAATCCCCATCTTCTACTACTAGATCCACCCAATCCATTGAAGACATCCAATCCCCTCCTCCGAGTCCTAAAATTTACAAACTTCAATCCCATAACCTTCATGAATCCTCCATCCTCCTATCTCCCCTAATTGAGGATTCCCTCCAACACTCTTCCATCATTATACATCCCACACAAGATGAGTCATGCCAAGAGCTTGATCCAAAGCATACAAGCATATCCCCTCCTCCAAATCAAGATCAGTCCATCCCATCTACTCCATCTCAAGAACATAGTCTTCCATCCATTTCATCTCATGATCCATATCCTCAACCAAGTCATGATCCTATCCTCCCATCCACCCCATCTCAAGATCACACTATCTCCTCCACTCCATCCCATGATCCCATTTTCCTTCAAGATCCAATCACTCCATCTCATGAGCCCTTATCATCCACTACCATACATCTAGATCCCGTGGTACTCCCCAATTCCTCTCATGATCCCTTATCACTCATTCCTCCTGATGTTGCTATCCCCTCATCTCCATCGCATGATCCTTCATCGCCATCTAGTCTTACCATCCCAATTCCAATTTTGTATCACCTTGGTAATATTACATGCATCCACGGTGGTCTTCTTGTAGAAGCAAAACAATTTCTATGCACCACCTTTCCTCCTCCAATTGCTAACACACTTGCATCATGTTTCCAAAATAGGAAGCATCCTACCATAGATCATATGCTTGAGAACATGAACTATCAAGGAAAAGGTTTAGGCCTTCATGAGCAAGGTATTTTAGAACCCATTCAAGTCAAAGAACATCCAAGCACACATGGTCTTGGATATGTCTCCCAAAACTCACACTCTAAAGATGTTGGTACAACCTTCGTACATCCTAAACGATCCTCTTCTAAAGGCACAAGAGGTACTTCCCATCATTCTACTAAGATGTATGCCACCATCCCCCCTCCTCCATCATACTACCTAAAAACAACCATCCATCTTCCTCCCTCATCCTCTCAATCCATTTTGGGTCCTTATGTCCCTCCATCCATCATTGCTCATCCTCCATCTACTATGGGTTCTTATATCCCTCCATCAAAACCCACACATCCTCCATATACACAGTCTATTTTGGGTCCTTATATCCCAAAATCACCTCCTCCATCTTATCCTATTCATCCTTTCATTCATCCACCTCCTCTCCCTCGTACACAACATAAAACTCCTACCTTCATAACTCCTAATCAGGATCAACAAAGGCACATACATATGCATTCTTCATCTACACGTAATCCCTACAACCCTACCTCCATCGCTCCCCGTCATTCATCTCCTCGCATCTATCCCATTGCTATTAAAAGAAATTTGGATGCCAAAGCAACAATACATAAATCCAAACATCCACATGAATCTAAAGTTCCTCATGTCCCCTTCAAAAGACATGTTGAAGAAAATAAAAATCAAGTCCAAAATCCAAATCAATCCAAAAGGCCACAAAGCCCCACCGAAGCAAAATTAAAAACCATGTGGATCCCAAAGAAAAAAGGTGCCATACCTTCAATTGAAAATTCCATAACGACATCCAAAGTTGTTATTTCTCCACAAAATCATTCACCTCCTCCATCTCCTAAATCTGTTTTGGGTCCCTACATCCCAAAATTCCCTATCCCAATGCCTCCATTATCGTCACACTCTCCATCCATTCATCCACCTATCTTTTCACATCCACCATCACATGTGCCAATGTTGGTCCTGAAAACCTTCCCCCATCACACATCCACTCCATCATTCCATCCATACACTTTCCAACATCCCATCCACTATCCCCTCTATCTCCCCCATCAAATCCCTTTAATCCATCCTCTTGCATAATCCATCCATTCTAATAAGGTTGTACCAACATCTGAATAGTCACTTCAAACATGGGCTCTTATTACCTCATATGGAACTTGATGCGTGAGTCTTTCATCCCTATCCTTATCAACTATCCTCTAGAATCTGCATATCCATATCCCTATCTTTATCCATCTTCGTCCACATCCTAGTCCAGAAAAAAAGCGAAAAAAGAAAAAAAAAATCAAAAAAATACAAAAAAAAATAGTAAAGAGAAAACCTCATTCGTCCAATGGTGAAAACTTGGAAAATAAGCGCCTTAGATAAGTACCATGATGAAAACCTGGCAAACATGCATCATGCATAAATCCCCCATCTAGTCTCCTTCCATGATTGGGAGCAATACCCGCTTATGCATTCCTTTCCTCCATCTCCTACATCTACCTATCTTCCAGATCTTACCCACCATCTTTCACATCCTATCTAGTCCCTCCATCTTCCTTGTGATCTTGATAAAGATAGGGGGAAAACCTATATACATGCTTTGGACATCTCTTGGCATATATTCCCCTCATCCATACACTATCATATTCCTTCCACACATCTTTCTATCCCTCCTGCCTCGTCATGCATGACACATCTAGAGTGGGGGCATCTTGTTATTTGCAATAAAGTCCTTGGAGACATCGTCCATCCATCCCTCCAATTAATCCTTTCCATCTCTCCATCTTGCTCATCCTTACCTCCCCATCCATTTATCCATCCAGTCATCCCTTCCATCTACCAAATCCTTATCTTCCTATACTCCCATCCTACTACAATCCATATCCATTCGCTCCTTTCTTTCCCCATCCTTCTATCTTCTTTCCCTCTTGCCTCATCACACATGACACATCTGGAGTGGGGGCATCTCCTTCTTTGTGTCTTAGTCCTTGAGACATCATACATCCATTCCTCAGGGAATCCTCTCCATCCTACCCATCCTTCCCCCCCCCCATCCATTTATCCATACGGTAATCCCTGCCATCTCCCAATCCTTATCTTCCTATACTCCCATCCACTAGTCCTTTTCCATCTTTTAATCCTTATCCTCCCATCCATTTATCCATCCAATAATCCATTCCATCCCTCCAATTTTGTATCCCTCTATCCACCTATCCTCACATCTTTCTATCTCCCCATCTTTATCCATCCATCAATTTCCCTCTATCTCATCATCCCTTGTCATTGGTATCTAGCTATCGACTACCCCCATGAAATCCAATGCTGTGCTATCTCACTATCATCTTTCCTATCTATTTCTCACATATTTACAATATCCTCTCAATCTTCATCTCATCTATCCACCTACCCAAGCATCTGCTTATCCATCCATCCATTTTCCTCTATTATCCCTTGTCATTGGTATCTAGCTCTAGGCTACCCACATGCAACCCAATTCCATTCACATCGTACTTCCTCCCTCCTATCTATTTCTCACATCTTTCTCACATCTTCATTGCTCATCTATCCATCATCTCACCTTTTGAATTCATATTCTAATGATCTGATTACCTATCCCATCTCTGAGCTTCACATCCTACATATCTTACACATATCAACCATCATCCTATCCAATCCTGCAAGTCTATCTTGTCTCATCATATCGACTCCATCCTTTTTTCCATTTATCCTGGTCATACCATCATACATTGTTTGTCATCGGTCTCTTGTCGAACTACGTTTCCCCTACATTTTCACATAGGCAAGGTCGATCATTTGATTCACCCTCTGGGCTCTATCTTTTTCCTATCTTGTCCTCTTCCATCGTTCTATCTTTTGTTTGTCTGGTCTTTTCCATCGTCTATCTTTGGCCTTGTGTCGAACTA
Source organism: Sequoiadendron giganteum (assembly GCA_007115665.2). NCBI lineage: Eukaryota > Viridiplantae > Streptophyta > Pinopsida > Cupressales > Cupressaceae > Sequoiadendron > Sequoiadendron giganteum. Next base: position 734,783,948 of record CM021100.1, on the reverse strand, counting down.
CGTTTCCCCTATGCTTTCACGTAGGCAAGGTCAATCATTTGGTCTGCCCCCTGGGCATTTTTCCATCTAGTCTTTGTCATCCATCAAGGTCTTCATTGTCCTCTTTCTACTTTTATCCATGGTCTTTTCCTGAACTACGAGGGCTTTGCACTTTCACGTAGGCAAGGTTGATCTTTGATCAATCCTCGAGCCCTTAAGTCTTTAGGGTGTGTCTATTTTGTCATCTCATCATTTTATCATCTTGTTGTGTCGTCAAGAATGTCCCTATCCTAGTTGGTGCTTACAAACAACGCTCATCTATATCACAAGATCCAATCGGTTTCTGGTATCCTGCGTCATATCGATCTTTTAGTTTACTATCCATCATCAGTCTCAACAGGATGTATCCTTCCTAACATACCTCACCAACCCCATCCATCATCTTGATCCTATGGCAAAGGACATTTGAAATTGATTGTGATCTTTTGATGCTTTTGGCTTTTGTTTATCATTTGAGCTCCCTATCATCACTTGTCATGGTTGCCTTGATCCATCATATCATGGTGTGCTTTGACTCGTAAACATAGGGGCGTATTTTGATCTCTTTTTTATGTTTCTATCTTCTTGGTTGTCCCACGTAGTACCCACCAAGACCCCTGTGGTCTTGTGTTATGCTGGGGTATCCTTTTGTGCTTGTGGTTATTCCAATACTTGGCCCGACCAAAGTCATCATGATTTTGGGGTGTTGGAATAACCTTCTTGTCTGTTGTGTTTGTTTTATGTATTGGACACTAATCCATCTTGGTTTACATACCCTGATGCCTAGTGTCTTATGCTATAGAAAAAATCAGTGCTCTATGGATGGAAAATTGCATTCATGTCGCATTTCATCTCATTTCATATTCCCCATTTATCCAATTTTTCTTCCTCCTCCCCCCACTTTCTTTTTTCCTTCTTCTCTTTCTTTCTTTCTTGTTCCCCCTCCCTCTTTCCTCTCGCTTGCGGGGAAGACTCGCCCCTGTAGCGGGGAAAACTCGCCCTCGACTTGCACTGGGGTGGATCCACCCCCTGCAGCGGGGTGGACACGCCCTCAGACTACTGGGGCGAACTTGCCCTTGGCCTGCAACGGGGCGGATCAACCCCCTGCAGTGGGGCGAACCCTCCCTCGGGTGATCGGGGTAGATCTGCCCATGACCTGTAGTGGGGCGAACTTGCCCCACTAGGCTGGGTGATGCCGCCGCCGGGGCCGCACCATCGCTGGTCACGGGTGGCGCCACTCGCAGTTGGTGGCGCCTAGTCACCACGCCGCGGAGCGGACCTGCCCCTGCAGCGGAGTGGACTTGCCCTGCCGTGGGGCGGACCCGCCCTTGCCCGGGGCAGATACGCCCTCACCCAAGGTGGACCCACCCCGAGCTTGGGGCGGATCTGCCCGGCGAGGGGTGTATACGCCCCCCGATGGCCGAATTTCCTCTCCCCCCAAATTTCAAATTTTATTTCACATTTTCAAATTTTCAATTCCTACCCATTTTCTAATTTTTTCCCGTCCACAAAACCCATGTTTTAAATTTTTGATAAAACATTTAAAAGGCGTTAAAATGCATTAATAGGGGGTTTTGTTGCCTTTCCTTCTATTTGAAAAGGTATTTTTACCTTTTATTTACCGTTTTATTCCTCTGACTAATCCCTTCCCTTCCCGGTGCCGCCATTTGCACCCCGTTTGTCCGATTGACTTTGTTCAAAAGGAAAACTTGCCTAATTTTTTGCCCTCTTTCCAACTATACCATTTGTTTCTTCTTATCGAGATGTTGCCCGAGACACTTCTTTTTCCCCCGTCACCCTCTCGAGGGGGCATACCCTTCACATTAATCCATTTTCCCTACCGTAATCAACTCCCTTCTAGGATTGGGGCATCTTCATCCATTCCCCACTAATTGGACAACTCAAGTCCTCTTCCCCACGTCGGGGTATCATTTTCTAGTTACTTCCTCTATAAAGTCATCTGCACTTTCTTTTCTTCGAAGCACGGTTATTCTAACGGTACTTTGAAGAACGGAAAAATGTAGACATCCAAATTTGATCACTTCCATATGATCAAAATCATCTATTCTATTCATCTACTTCATTAATAGTGATTAAATAATTTATTTAATCATTATTTCATTTTCTACCTAAGGTTCCTAAAGTATCTAATTAAATAAATTAAATACTTTACCTTACCCCCTTGTCTTCTCTAAATTAAATAAACATGACAAATTATTTAATTTAGTCATTTAACCTATTTGGATTAAAACCAATTTTTAATTCCTCTTTTCTCTCTCCTTGTCGCATTCTCCATAACCCTCTTTTAATCCAGATTAAATTAATTAATCTGTGATTAGGATGTGCACCACTTAATCAAGATTAAGTGTCACATCCTCCATAATCTCCCACTTGTCCCTAATATCTCATTAATTATCCTAATCTTGTGTTTGTACAACCTTAATCAGAATCATTAGCCACATTTGGCTTACCTTTTCTAGTCAACCTTCCCACTTACCATTTTTAGCCTGAACTCTCTTCCCCATGTGAATTTTTAATTTACATTTATTTTCCCAAGGTTCCTCTCTTCCCCATGTGAATTTTTAATTCACTTTTATCTTTCCAAGGTCTTCCCCATCCCCCATGCAAGAGTCTAGAAGCCTTGACTTATCACTTCACATGTGCCAAAGGCTTCTAGAACCTTGGACTTGTCACATCACCCACATGTGACAAATCTCCAACTTTTTGGAGACCCTCTCTTATCCATTAGATTCTTCCAATCATTGTAAATTTTTAATTCACTTTTATTCCTCCAAAGAATCTTCTCATCCCCCAAGATCCACCTCGTGTACTTCCCTTCCACCTCATTTCCACATCACTCCACCCTAAGACCTCTCACATTCCACATGTCAAGATGTGAGGGCTTGTGAGTCCTCAACTCACCATAGCCCTTCATCTTGATCTTGTTGGATCAATCCCAACCGTTGAATTCTCTAGAGAATTACAATTAGCCTATAAATACCCCTTCATTTCTCTCATTTTAAGGATCGAGTCTTTTGCAACAAAACTCTTGCAAATTTGTCATTCAAGCTCTCATCCATTTTACCATTTATATCAACAATCCATATTGCATCAATTCACCTTGCATCCATTTTAACTTCATTGCCATCCAAGGAGCACACAAGACTTCAAAAATCAAGGGCCAACCAAGGAAGCAACAATATGAAGGTATAACAAGCATTTCATTTGTTTTATCTTGTTTTCATATTTTTCTTAGGCTAATCTTATTGAGGTTCCCTTCTATCTTGTTACTTCTTCCCATTTGCATTATTAGTTATTCATCGTGCATCTCACATTAGGAGTAGCATTTTATTAGGATCACACTCCCAAATAACTACTTATCTAGAACCTGATAACCGGAGGCAATCGAAAAATTTTCCCTTCAGGTTAGGACCCCAAGCCAGCACATCTTTCCCAAGAAGAGAATTATAAACACGATCTAATAAAATCTTAACAAGATCTTGATGGTCCTCTACCACACCACCAAGAGGGCACACCATATGATCCTTCCACCTAGACACAATAACCTAACCCATGGTCTATTGAGATTTAAAATCAGCCACACAACACCAACTCGCATCCATAAAAACTTAGCACAAATCCTGCATGTGAGGATGAGAAGACAAAATGGGAGGGTTCCCATCCCATTTAATCATGCTAGAAAAGGGAATCTTGACCCCCATTACAAATCTAAAATATCCCCCACTTTAAAATCTTAGCACCCCTTTTGAGGGTCCCCCAGATCATAGAGCCCTTCCCCTCCAAGCTAAATCTAGCAACCTCAGTGCTCTCAACCACACCCAAATATTTTAAGGTGAGAATTTTAGCCCACATAAAATGTTGTTGAGAACACCACTGCTAATATAATTTATTTTCTAAAGCCTACCCATTCAGATCAGTCTAACGTAAACCAAGACCACCTTCCTACTTTGTCCTGCAAACAACATCCCACTTAACAAAAATCCACTTTCTATGAAGTAAATTTCCAGACCATGGGAACTGATGAGAAAATCTCTAAAATTCCTTTATGAAGATGGAAGGAGAAAATAGAACAAATCATATATAGGAAGAGCCTGAACCACCAACTTTAAAAGAGTCACTCATTAATTATCTCCTGCCAAAAACATTTAGGAAGTGAATGAAAAGCAAGAAGGATTCCAAGATAGACAAAGGGAAACAAACCAATCTAGAAATAAAGAATGCTAGTTATTCTCTTCTAGATAGCCTTAGGATTATGGAAGAAGTAGATGGGATTCCCCTCATTAATGTGTTGCTTAGAGGTAGCCAAGTAACTATCCAACACACTGCACCATATAATAGCTTCATCAACCTTCACGCTACCCATCAAAGCAGTATCATCTACAAACTGAATATAAGACTGAGGGGGGATATCATTTCACCAACTCCAACCTTGAATCAAGCCACTCATAGCCTGAGATGGAATAAACCTCCCTGATCCTTCAACAAGCAAGATGAACAAGTATGGAGACAAAGGATCCCCTTGTTTGAGTCCTCTAGACGCACCAAACAACTCCATGGGAACACCAAAAATTAGCACTGAAAAGGAGGAGGAAGTAACACATCTCTTGGCCCATTCAATCCAATCACCAAAAAATACAAAAGCTTCAAGAATATTAAATAAGAAGCTCTATTTAACACAATCATATGCTTTATCCATGTCTAGTTTAATAAACATGGCTTTTTCCTTAGAAGACTCCATAGAATGTATGGTTTTCATAGAAATAACAACACCATCCAAGATCTATCTACCAGCAATGAAACCCCCTTGTTCCTCAGAGATTAACCCACTTAGCCAAGGTTTCAGCCTTTCAACAATCAACTTAGTAATAATCTTGTAAACAACATTACAGAGATCAATTGTCCCAAAAATATCTAGAGAGTTAGCATCCTCCTTCTTTGGAATAAGAGCCAAAAGAGTTACATTCAGATATTTCAGAAATTGTTTACTCATGAGGGATTCATGAACAACCTCCAAGAGATCCAACTTAACCACTTCCCAGAATTCCTAAAAAAATTCAATTGGGAATCCATCAGGTCTAGGAGCTTTACCCTTCTTCATCTGAAACACAACATTTTCAAGCTCCAACAAGGTGGTAGGAGAAAGAAGAGATTCATTCATTTCATCCAAGACCAGCTACATAATATAATCTAGGATCCTAGCTTCATCCTCCTTCATAGGAGGCAAATCCTAAGAGAATAAAGCAGAGAAAAATCGAACGCATTTAACAAAAATGAAAGCAAAGGAGGAAAAAATTTCCCCATCTAATGTCAAGAGAGAGGAAATAGCATTACCTTGTCTCTAATCTTTGATAGAATTTTGAAAGAAAGAAGTAAATCGATCACAATAATTTGGATTTTTGTTGAACATATAATGTCATAATTTTTTAGAAGAAAAAAATATAGTTAAATATTTCTTTAAAATTTTGGTTTAATTGAGTTCATTTTCTACTAAATTTTTACTTATATTTTGAATGGCTCTTCATATTCCTTTATCATCATGTTGATCCAAGAGGGCTCCTATATAAAATTATGTCATCATGATGTAGAGTAATAATAGGTTTACAAGAACATGTAGAAATAGCACTGGAGGATTTAAGTGATATTTTTAAGTTCCTCAAAATCCTATTGAAATTATTTATTCTAGTGTCATATAGTGTCCTCCTTGAGTATGTGTGTGAATGGTTGAAGTTTATCTACAATTTTTGAGATGAACCTTCTAATTTCTTGAATTTTTTCCTATAAATTATGGATTTTCTTGAGGTTGTGAGGAGGTATTTATACGATGTCTTTTATTTTGGTTGGATAAACTTCAATACCTCTTATAGAAATAATAAATAATAATTTACGTACGATGACACCAAAGACATGTTTTTTTATTCAAATGAATTTTGTATTCCCTAAGCCATTCCAAATTTCTTCATAAAATATAGGATGTTCTTATCTCGTTATCAATTTACCTAGCATATTATAAAAAATAGTCCTTGAAATATGATGAAACATGTCATGGAAGATAATATTCATCTCTTTGATAGGTTGCACCAACATTATATAATCCAAAAGTCTTGACTAGATAACAATAAATTCCGAAGGGTGTAGAGAATGTCATTTATATTGATCCTTAGTTGTAATTTTGCTTGTATTATATCCTAAGAAACCATTTTTTGAATATAATATTCAATGTTATGATGTTGATTTGACAATCATGCAACTATTGGGCAAAGAAAAATAATATTTGGGGTATAATTTATTGATGACTCTAAAATATGTAGATATTTAAATACCTCATAGTTTCTTACTTACATGAACAATGTTGGATATCCATTCAAAATAGTTAATTGGTTATATAAACCCAACCTCTAAAATATTTTGAAGTTCTTTAACAAGAAGAAATGCCTTAGGATGTATCTTTCTAAGCTTTGGTTTGACTATTTTAGCATCAAAATGTATAACAAAGTGATGCACCATAAGGGATGGTTTCATCCCTGACATGTTAGCATATGACCTAGAAAAAATATCTACAAATTCATATAGAATTATTATAACAATTAACTTATTTGAGGGATTGAGAGAAGCTTTAAGTTTAATCATTTTGAGATTTTACTTTGTTCTAATGTTCACATCAATAGCATAATTAACTAACAACATAGAATCACCTTATAACTATGTACGTGTAGGGGGGATGTTGAGTTCCTTGTCTCTTTGTGCCTTAGGGAGGTTTTCACCAATAGACTCATCTTTATTGTTTTTATTTTAAATTTTTTGGTCTAATAGTTATTTAGAGAGGTTTCCTTAGGGTATTTTACTTTTTATTTTATGATTTATTATGACTAAGGAAATTTTCTTTCTCCCCAAAATATATTGGTATATCTAGGTTGATTTTGAAACCCATTTTATTATTTCCTAGTATGATATGATCTCAAATTCCTATGAATTATATAATAGCTTTATCATTTTGAATTAAATTCATTGGTATATGATCTTGTTGGTTTCAATCAATAATTTTATGGTGTTGGATGTCAAGGTAAGTAGTAATAATAATGGTGTCATTAAAAACATATGTGGTGGAAATATTATCATAGGAACTATGAAAGGACCTTATCTCAATGCCAAAATATTTTTCCTCAAAGATCATGGAAGTGTCACTAATATCATCATAATAAGAACATTAAGGTTTGTATCCAGTTCCATGAAATCCTAGATTTACACAAATATATATAGGCTTTGATTATCTTTGTTCATGAAGTATTAGTCCTTTTTCTTTGTCGTTCATAATTTTACTCATTTTTTTAGCACCTTGTTATTTTGAAAAAAAATATGGTAAAAACATAATCACATAACCAAGAATTTTAAGATATTTCATTCTTCTTATATGCAAGGAATGCTAACTTAATTAAATAATTATACCAAATTGTTGAGATAATTGAGTTTCCTTCTTATTTCTATCTATTCTACCATGACTTTTAGGTGAAAGGTAAATTTTATCCACATGGAAGGGATATTTTATTTCATATTCTTTAAAAAAAAATTTAGTGAGCATGAATTATTTTTAATGGTGATATTTTAGATGTGTATGAGAGATCAACTGGATTTATGAAGGATGAAGACTTTGTCAATTTTAGAGGCACACGTTTATCCATTACAAAGACATTTTGAGTAATTGGATAGAAATTAGGTTTAGAATATTACCTTACCAACATTTTATAATATTTTAAAGGTTTGGGATCACAAGGGATGGTTACTTTTATGCATAAATAAGGGAATTTGATACATTGGTGGAAGGTGGAAGGGATATATTGAATGGTATAAATTCATGGTTGACTAAGAAGGATGTTGTATGGGAGATCAATATCAAAAACATATAACAAATGTTATTATGTGATAAGCCTATCCATGATAGGAAGATGGATAGTACCCACTAATTATACTTTTATATTATTATACACCTTGATGGTAATAAGTTTTGGGTTTAATTTTGCTTCATAAAAACCAAGATGCTTGACTAAAATTAAAGTACACATATTCAAGCCTAATCTATTATCTACATGTACCTATTTCACTTTCTGTCTAGTAATAATTTCCTCAATGTATAAAGGGAGATAATAGGATGGTTCAATAAGAGGGATATAATTTTGGTTAAAGGTAAGTTAATTCCCTAAATAAAAGTGTCAAATGAGATATTGTAATTAGTATGGATTGGTGTTGTTTTGGACTCTTAAATTTTGAAGGAATTTATACAAGATATCCTTATGTGTAGTTGACATTTTTGAAGATCCATGTTGGAATTTTGGGCAGGAGTTTTCTCAACTTGCTCAGTAAGATTATATTTTCCTATAAGAATAAGTAGGGAAGGTCCTCGGATAGTGATTTTATTATGCCTAATTATGGTAGCACAATCTAGAGATTTATTTTTTATGGTTTTGTAGCATTGAAAATTGTACTCCCTTGTAGGTGATAGTACAATTTCACGCTTAGTTTGGACCTAATTTAGTGACCCTTTCATTTATGAATTTTCAAAATATCCTAATTAGGCCTTGATCTCTTAAATTATGCATTTCAAGGCCTAGTGTATCATTTTCCAAGAAATTGCAAGCATTGAACAAATTCATTCATTTAGTGTCTTGCCCCCGACACCCTATTTCCTGGAAAATAGGGCTAGGACTGGGACACCCTTGGGTATCTGAGTCCCCCTATTTTGTTGAGATCCAAATTTGAATATGTTGGTGTCATAATTTTAGCATTTGAAATTCAAATTACAAATTTCGGCTTCAAGTTCTAATATTTGAGAAATTAGAGAAATGCCTATAAATACCTAGTCTTTTCATCATTTAAAACTAGAAAGCAAGAATAGAAGAATCTTGAGAAGCAAGAGATCATTACATTTTGTCCTACATATTTAAATTTGTAAGTTTTCAAGATTATTTGTAGATTTGATCAAGTCCTATTTCATGATTGAAGATTGATGCCAATAGAAGAGAATGATGGATTCTAGATTTAGGAGATGTATTTGGCCATTTCCTTTAACCTAATGACTTGTTTCATAAGTTTTATCATCTTCAAGCTTCATCCTACTTGCAGCCTAAAGCAAGGTATTATTATGTTTTATATTTCCTAAGTGTGTTTTGAATTCCTCTTAGGTAGATCTTATCATTTTCATATAGGAGTCCTTCTCTAATGCACTTGAGTAGGTTTTCATGCATTTTTAGCTCATAGCAACCTTAGATTTACTTAAGGTTAGGGCACACACATTGTTATCAATCAATTTTACTGGCTATTATGGAGGTATAAATACCAAAACATGGGTTTTACTGAGGAAAACTCCTATATAGCCTATTGCAATGGTGTTTTCGTTGCACCAAAAGATTGACCTGATAACACCCGATACAAATGTTAGATTTTTACAAGATCCAAGGGAGGTGGTTAATCCATGTCATGAATCCAAAGGGTGGTGTTGAACAAATAAGGTGATGAAGGCACCAACCTTCCAACAATACCCCTAGTGCAACCATGATATTTGAACCCTTGACCTCACTTTGATACCATTTATTGCAATGGATTTTTTGTTGCACCAAAAGATCAACCTGATAATGCTTGATACAAACACCAGATTTATACAAGATCGATGGGAGGTGGTTAAGCCATATCATGAATACAGAGGGTAGTTTTGAACAACCAAGGGGAGGAAGGCACCAACCTTCCAACATAGCCACCCTCACCATCTCTTTTGCAAAAATTTTGTAGGTTTGAATCTGAAGACAAAAGTTTGTAGGGTTGGCATCAGAGAGTAGACAAAGAGCTACAAGTTCAAGTTTTCAATTCAAAAAAATGCATACAAGGACTCAGACACCCTTGGGTGACTTTGTCCTCCTACTGAGACCATTTCCAAGTTTATGGGATAGGGACACAATATTTTTCCCTTCTCGGATCTTCTTGAAAATATTTGTTTTAGTCTATTAGTTCTTAAGATCTTGCAATTTTCATATTAGGGCACATAGTCTAATTAGGTTACTCAAATCAAATCAATTCCTATCCATTTCTAAGGCTCAAAAGGATAATATCAAGGTATAATTAACTCACCTTCATGGTTGAAAGTCAATCTAATCAGCTTGTTGATTTGCATCCTAATGTACCTTTAAAAAAGGAGCAAAATCAATCCTAGGTTTAAACATTAAACTTAGGTTTCCCTTTTTCTTTGTTACATTTTGGTGAACCTGACATTTTGACATCATTAAACCTTCTAAAATCTGAATTAATTCAACCCTAAATCTAGGTTTTACATTTCATTCTCTTGCATTGTTCATTTAGGGTTTCATTTTTGCATCATAAAAGACAAAAAAAAAATTAAAATTGCATATCATTTGCATTATAGGTTTCATTAGGGTTTATTTCAGTTATTTAGATCATATCTACATTTAAAATTGTATTCATAATTGTCAATTTTTTTTCAAGCATTATTACACATTTTAATCTAGGTTACATTATCTTAAATAGAACGAAATTTGGAAAAGTATTCACTTTCACACCTATTTACACATAGACCCAAAATCCCTAAGCAGTATTTTAAACATTCAAACTTTTAGGTTTTACCCCTTGTCTAGGATAGGGATGCCCTTGGGCGACTCTTTCCTACTACTAGTGGTTCAAAAAAAAATTGCATAGATCTTTGTCTTGGTTTTATCAATCTATTTATGCTTGTTGTCTTTTAATTTGAAATATTCAAGATAGGTTATTGTATGTGAAATTAAGGTGCCATTTTTCTTAATTTGCTAAAAAATTATAAAAAATTGTTGCATTTTAGTGTTGGAAATTATCATATTTGTAGGACAATTGTTTACATTTTTTGAAGTATTGTATAATTTTGATAGATTGGTTTCATTTTTGCAAAGATTAAAAACCCTAGGTTGTTACAACACATTGCAAAACTCAAAAACTCACAAAACGACAACAAAATCAATTCCAAATCTAGGTCTACAAGTTTTCACATAATTAGTTTTTGTCCCTAGTGCCTCTGAAACTAAAATTTTAGAAAGGGACCTAATAGGACATAGACATCCTAGGGCATCCAAGTCCTCCAAAAATTTACTTGACATCTCCAAGATAGACTGATATGTGAGGTTATTTTACAAAACTAGAATTTGGTTTCTAGATTTGTGCCTGCATCAGGTCTATAAATCTATTTTTAGTCCTAGTTAACCTTAACAAGCATGAACACAAACTGAAATTGAAATTAATAATTAATCTTGGAGAAAGAATAGTCATCTGATCATGTCAGATCTATTTCTACAAGTGCATTGTATACCTATCGATCCCTTTAGTTGTGATAACTTTGATATGTTAGATGAAGCCCTTCAAGACTTCATCTCACTAAGATCATCCACTAAGGCTTGCAATATTCCTACACAACAAAGAACAATTAATGTAATTACACCTCAACTTATCATTTCTCCACCTATGGAACAACCTAAAGTCCAAACCAAACCCATTCTTATCATAGGACTACCACAAAACAAACTAAAACCTCATGGCCATATCCTAAACTTTGTAAAACAACTCACTAGTAATCATGTGTCACAGCAACCAAGTTATCACATAGTTTCTCATACATATAACACAAGGAATAACAAGAAACCAAGAAAAATGCAAGTAATTCCCTCATTGATCCTACTCCCACAACTTGTTCTACATAGTGCCCCTCATTTACCTCAACATAGTTGAAAGGAGTATGATTTTGTGGAGAAACTTTGTAACACTCTTTATAATATTTCCTTGTGGGATCTAATTCAAACATCACTTACTTACCATGGCATGCTTCAAATTTATTTGCAAAATGTTGTGATCCCTCCTAGTGTGCAACCAAATGATTTAGCAGCCTTAATTGAGGGTATGAATTCAATTAATATGGATATTGGCTTCCATAAAAGTGAATTACCTCCTTTGGAAATGCAAAAATTAAATGATTCTTTGATGATAATGGTTGTTATTAAAAAGGTTAGGATTATATGTACCCTTATTGACAATGGTTCAAGTCTTAATGTTTGTAGTATAAATATTTTCAACAAAAATGGGGTGGACAAGACTAAAATTCAACCAAATAATTTATCTATCCATGGTTTTGATAATCTGGGTAAACAACCGCTTGGTGTGATAACATTAACTATCAAAGTTGGTAAGGTTGTGTTACAAACTCCCATCCATGTCATTCCCCATGATTTTTCATACAATCTTCTCTTAGGTAGACCATGGATCCATGAGATGAACAAAGTTCCTTCAACGTTTCACCATTTAATGAAATACACTTACAACAATAAGGTCTACAAGATAAATGCTAATCCAAAATCTGAAAAATTGCTTACAAACTGAAACAAGGATGAAAAACCCTTGAGAACATTGACACCAACTACAAAAGTGGAACCTTTACAACCTGAAGACAAAGAGGAATGTCTTTCATTGATGAAAAATTTGTTAGAGAATGATTGGGGTTCATTATATTTCACACCTACATTCATGGGGGAATACAAGATTACATAATCAAAACTAGAAAAAGAGAAAGAGAAGGAAGTTGCAATGGTGTCAACAAAATCAGTCATTGAAACATCCAAGACACAAGAATCCACAACTTCTGGTAATAAGGAAAACATGAATTACACATCTACTTATGATGAAAGTGATTATGAAAAACCACCTTCCTCGAAAGAAATGGAAGAAATTTATGGAAGAGGGTAGCAACTCTTAAAATAGTTTGGCTATAGTGGAAAATTATGTGGAATGAAAGAACAAGGTATTCACTTTCCTATAGAGCTTAATACACAAGAAACAACAAGAGGTCTTGGCTATTTCCCTTCAAAAGAAATGTAATAAATGAAGAAACCTTCACTTAATGTCAATGTTATCATGGAACACTCTCCTAAGACAAAATTAAATTTAGTGCATCCTAAAATGATAGACACTATATATGATGATATGTCATTAGATGTCTTTCAAAATGATGAGTCTCTAGAATATTTTTTGTGAATGAATGAAACTTTACCTAGTAATCGTCATAATCAACGAATTTCCTATTGTTTGAATGTTAAGGGATATTTTGGGAAATAAAATGAGCTATGTGATGATGAACAAGATGAATCCAAATCAATCCCTGATGTTCCAAACCATAATGCATTACTTTTGGGATACACCCTAGATGTTCCAATGGACCCATATAATGAGGAGAAGGTGTTACAAATTTGAAAGTGTCTTGATGAGTATGAACAAGAATATCATGTAACATTTCTACATGACTTTCCTGAAATCTTCGCTTGAACTTATATGGACATGTTGGGTATTGACCCTAAGATAGTCATGCATAGCATTGTCCTAGAAAAATATGCTAAACCCATGAGACAAAAGATACACAAGATGAATCCTAAGGTGGATTTATTAGTTAACGCTAAGATTGAAAATCTATTACAAGCTATTTTCATCCACCCTATTGATTATTCACCTTGGATATCTAATATCTGGTGGTGGTAAAACCTTATAATCACACTAGGATGTGTATGGATTTCCATGATCTTAATAAGGCATCTTTAAAAGATGATTTCCTCTTCCTAACATTGTCATGATAGTGGATTCAACCACAAGACATGCTTTAACATCATTCATAGATGGGTTTCAAGATATAATCAAATTTTCATAATCCTCAAGATCAATATAAAACAACTTTCACTATACCTTGGGGAATATTTTTTGGGTAGTCATGCCTTTCAGATTGAAAAAATCCAAAGCAACATATCAAAGAGCTATGACGTTAATATTTCATGATTTCATACACATTTTGGAAGACTATGTTGACATTTTGGCCAGGTTTATATAACACATCAAGATCATGTTAAAATCCTTTGTCAAATATTTGAAAGAATCTATAAGTACAACATGAGATTGAATCCAAATAAATATTTCTTTGGTGTGGATAGTGGAAAGTTTTTGGGATTTATAGTGTCACATAAATGAATTGAGGTGGAAACAAATAATATTGATTGCAATAATAAACATACCACCTCCTAAGAATATTTCACAATTGTGTAGCTTACAAGGAAATATTCAAGCTATTCCCTATTTTGTGGCATCATTGGAAAATCAGACTCTTCCCTTCACCCAGCTCCTTAAGAAAGATTCATAATTTAAATGGAATGAATATTGTCACAAAGTGTTTGAAGACTTGAAACAATACTTAGCCAATCCTCCCATTTTACAACCAACGATATCAGGAAAACATTTTATCCTCTATATATCAACTTCAACACATGACTTGTGGTGTTGTTAGTGCAGCAAGATGAGAATGGTAAAGAGCATCCTATGTATTAAATTGGTTGAACATTAATTGGTTATGAAAATCGTTAATATAGAAAAACAATTTTTGGCTCCTATTTTCACTACCAATAAGTTAAGACATGATTTATTAAATGTTGAAGTGTAAGTCATCACAATATTTGATCCTTTAAAACATATTTTTGCTAAAATTGATGTATTAAGTCACCTAGCTAAATAGGTTATGTTGTTAAATGAGTTTGACCTTAAATTGATTTCTCAAAAAATAATCAAATAGCAAGCGTTGACAAACCATTTAGCTGAGGCTCCTTCACCATTATCATTACCAAATTAAGATTCCTTTCTTGATGAAAATGTATTGAAAATTGATGATAATGAAACACGGGAATTATAATTTGATGGCTCTAAGTGTTAGATTAGCTCTGGTACTGGATTTACATTAGTACCTCCCTCAAGGAAGCCAATTCCTTTATCCTATCACCTAAATTTCCTATGTACAAAAACATTACTAAGAATGAGGCTCTTATCACAAGATTATGTGTAGCCTTGTCCTTAGGTGTTCAACACATTCATATATTTGGAGATCTCAACTAATCATCAAATAAATTAATGGGTCCTATCAAGAAAAACATGATAAGTTATCTAAGTATAGAGCCCTCACATTAACAATATTGGAGTGTTTCACATCATACACTATTGACAATGTTTCACGAAAATATAATCGACATGTGGATGCAATGACAAGTGTTGCTTCCCTTATGTCCCTCAATGATAATTCTTCGTACTTCACACTTTTTATTCACACTCTCACCAAAGCCTCGATAAATGAAAACAAAAAAGAGATAATAGTTTCTAATATTTAAATTTCTAATGAGTGGCATGTGTCGATATTTAACTATTTAAAGGATGGCATCTTCCTTGAACCAACCACTAAAAAAACTAGGGCTCATATATAGAAGTTGGCAGCTCGTTATATAATATTAGACGATGTGTTGTATAGGTGATCATTCAATGGTATTCTCCTTAGATGTCTTAAAAAACTAAAATTCTTATGGCCCTTGAGGAAGCTCATGCAAGTGCTTGCGAGAGACATTTTCGAGGACAAACATTAGTTAAAAGGTTAATTTATATTTATTATTATTGTAAAAACATGGAACAAGATTTTTTTTATCATGTTAAGAAATTTCACAAGTGTCAAGAACATAACAATTTGATTTACGCTCCTACATCTAAATTTCATTCCAGTCACTATTTGGCCATTTTCGATTTTGGGTTTGGATTTGATTGGAAATATATCCCCTTCCTCATCCTCAAGACATATGTTCATAAACACTGCTATAGATTATTTCACAAAGTGGGTAGAGGCAATTCATCTTTGTTCCACACTACTAATGTAATCTATCATTTTACACTAAAAAATATAGTGGCACGATTTGGTCTTCCTTTAGCTCTAGTTATGGATAATGGAACACCATTCAAGAATAAGGAAGTTATGAAGTTTTTGGAAAAAAATTACATTTAAAATCATTCTTATACACCATATTATTTACAATCCAATGGTCAAGCAGAAGTAACAAACAATATAATTGAACAAATCTCACAAAAAATGGTTAATAAGCATAATAAAGATTGGCATAATCAACTCTCTTATGCATTATAGGTTTATCATGCAAGTGTTCACACATCTACAAGGAACACACCCTATAACCTTATTTATGGAGCTAATGCAATAATGCCTTTAGAGTTATAAATTCCTTCTTTATGAGTTTCTCTTAGTGACCTTATTGATAACAATGCTTATAGGGAACATCATTTGCAACATGAAATACTTGATGAACAATGTATAAATTCTCTTGAGCATCTTCGAGCTTGCTCCAAAAATATTCATGTAAGTTAATTATAATGTCATTCTTTGTCCATTCAACAAGATGGATTTGGTATTGTATGAAAATAAATCCAATGTCAATGTTGCTCTAGATGAGAAAGGAAAGTTTAGCTTGAATTGGTTAGGACCTTATATCATTGGTGAGGTTTATGGGTCTAGAGAGTATACACTTAAGGAAATGGATGGAACACCTCTAAAAGAACATAGAAATGTTACGTATTTGTGTAGATATTACACTAAGCAATATCTTTGAATAGTATGTAGGATAAAGCATGTTGTTAGATTAAGTAGATAGTCTCTATTTTATCTCACATTGATATTTTCTTGACAAACATTTTGTGTGTCTTAAATTATTACAAGTAATTATTCATTCATTTGGATTATTACTTATTTATGAATACTATTCAATCGTGTGTGTGTGTTGTGTTAAATTAGATCATTCTATCCATTTAATTTTAAAGTTAGATCATAAGGGCATTTAGTTTAACATGATTACCCAAAAATTTAGTATCTAAGTAGACATAAGTGTTTAATTGGATCACATTCATCACATAGCAATTAGATCATGGAAGAATTTGTTAAATATTCTCATCAATATTTCTTAATAGATCACATTGACATCTAATTTAAAATAAAATTCAAGAATGCATAACTCATAGAAATAAAAACATGCTCATATATAGATCATATAGTTTATATACATCACAGTCACCACAATGTGGTGTGTAATAACAAAATACATCTAAGTAGGTCTATGACTACTAGACTCCTCAAGGCCTAGTGGTGGTTCTCGTCATGAGATGGTAGATCAAGAATGGATCTTGGAACAAATCCACTCTCATAGACCCTATGCCTAGCTTATTGATGTAGCCTTTTGTATGAGTGCTATGATGCGCTCCTACTCGACCCTATACCTAGCCTATCTACAAGGTCTATAGAAATTACTCAAGGACCTTTACCAAAATTTCAAGGGGGGAAAGAACATCTACCATTGGCAAGACATCTAATGGGGTTTCAAGAGTGGAGTTAAGTAACCTACTATCCAACATGAAGGAATATATTATAAGTCATCTAGCTACTCAGTTGGATACTCTACATGTGAAGAAGAAGTATGAGAAGGTTGGAGAAATACTTATTGAATATTGTCTCGATTCTAGACAAAGACAAGCTAAATATAAGTGTAAAAGGGTGGCAAATATTACAAAAGATAAATCAGAGAAACCAAATTTTCAACCACTATAAGTTGAAGATGGAAAGTTGTTATATATTGCACAAATAAATCCATGGAAACCAAGACAATCTATGCCACAAGACCCTCTAAATTTCAATTCATCTTTTCCAATTGGTAATCAAAATTTCTCTGATTGGAATTATAAGCCTTGGCCAAATAACCAAAAATAATGGAAAAACCCTTAGCAATGGAAAAACCCTCAAAAAAACCAAAACCAAAACCATCATCAACCAAATGTATGGCCATAGAAAAATTTCCAAGGTTTCAATTATAACCCTCAATGGCCAATGTAGCAAAATCAGTGGCAGCCACAATGGAAAAAGGGCTAGCAATGGAAACACCAAAATATGAATTACCAATATCATTTGTTTCCTTCTCAGTCACAAAAATAGGCCAATTCACCTCTAGAGCCTGGGTCAAATTAGGTAAACCAGATTATCTCAAGTCTAGAGCCTCCTTTCCCTGAGCATCTAGCCATTCCAAAACATCATACCTAAGTTGAGACAAACTTATTGGGTTAGCTTAAGGATGTCAGTATCAAAATCACCCTCATTCAAGCTATCAAGGATAACCCAATCTATACCAAGATAGTAAGAGACCTTTGTCTTAAGAAACCAGGGAGAAAGAGGAATGACCCTCAAACATTTCATGTCCTAGGGAACCTTGCTGATATTATGCTAAGGAATTTATAATTGTCCCTAAATATACTAACCCTGGAAGTTCAATAGTGGATTTTAAGATAAATGGGACCCTTATCAAGAACATCTTGATTGACTTAGGGGAAACCATTAATTTCATGACTAAGGAGACAATGCATCTACTTCAGCTAGCTAACCTTAGACCTACACCAATTGTTTTACAGTTGGCAGATGGGTCAATAGTGAAACCTAAGGGGATCATTGAGGACTTATTCATAGCATTAGATTCATGGGATTATCCTACATATTTCATAGTCTTGCAGCCAAAGGTCAATCTTGCAAGATATCCACTTATTTTAGGCAGACCATGGTTAGCAACAACCGATGCATTCATAGGTTGTAGGTCTGGGAACATGATAATATCAAATGGGACTGTGACCAAGAAATTGGTCCTCTATCCACCAACCCAACCTCATGAAAATCTAGAGTAGACTATATGGCCTACCTTGGATGAAGAAGATCACTATTCCCTGCAAACTCTCATGATTATTGAATGCAGCCCCCAGTTGACAAACCAAGATGAGGATGACTTAATTAACCACATCATATATAATAACTGTCGTAGGGACCCACAACAACAAGTCTATCTTTCATGTTTGAAAGATCCATTCCAGAACATTATATCTACAAATTCATTAGAAGAAGTATCACAGTTGTTCCATTCTCTTTTGCCACAACAATGTGTCCCCAACATTAGTGGACTTGATCTCTCATATGTACAATCAAAATCCAAAACATTGGAAATCATGTCACCTAAAATGTTGAACATCAACAATGGACTAACTGAAGAACAAAGGAATTCCCTAAACATGGTGTTGCAGGCACACACAACAGCCTTTGCGTAGGACTACTATGGCATGAAATAGATTGATCCAGACCTGTGCATGGATAGGGTCTACATAAATGATAGTTTCAAGCTAATTAGACAGCCCCAAAGGATAATGAACCCTACCTTAATAGAAATAGTGAAGACCAAACTACAAAAATTACTTGATGCATGCTTCACTTATCCTATTTTTGATAGTTAATGGGTGTCACAATTAGTTATTGTCCCTAAGAAAGGAGAAAAATGGAGGGTATGTGTGGACTATAGGGAGCTAAACACAACCATTAGAAAATATCACTTTCCCCTACCTTTCATTGACCAAGTGCTTGATTCCCTAGTAGGTAAAAATTACTTCTCCTTCCTAGATATATTTAGTGGCTATAACCAAATAAAGATAGCTCCAGAGGACCAGGATAAAACTATTTTTGCATGCCCTTGGGGTACATATGCCTATTTTGTTCTTCCCTTTGGACTATGTAATGCCCTAGCCACTTTCCAAAGGGAAGTGCTAAGTATCTTCTCATATTATGCTCATGACTCTATGGAGATCTACATGGATGACTTCACTACCTATGGAGAAACATATGAAGAGGCACTCAAAATCTAGAAAAGGTTTTGAAAAGGTGTAAAGAATATAATCTATCAGTGAGTCATGAGAAATGTTTTGTGATGATGAATTAAGGGATTTTTCTAGGGCACTTTATCTCAAGTGGATCCCAATAAGATTGAGATCATCTCTACACTTCTTATGCCACAAAAACAAAAATATGTAAGGAGTTTTTTGGGACATGTAGGCTACTATAGGAGGTTCATTCAAGACTTCAGTAAAATTGAAATACCCTTTTTTTTTCTCACCAAAGACAAAATTTGAATGGACTACAGAATGTCAACACTCCTTTGAAGCACTTAAGAAAGCTTTGAAAAAAGCACTTGTCTTGAGAGGGCCAAACTGAACATTACCTTTCCACATACACATTGGTGCTTCTAATTTTTCTATAGGAGTAGTATTGGGACAAAAATAAGGTAATAAGGAGTATGTTATCTACTACATTAGAAAAAACTTATAAGGAGTGAAACTTAACTACATTGTCACAAAGAAAGAGATGTTGGAAGTTGTATATGCCATCAACAATTTTAGGCATTACATTACTAGATATCTAGTCTTTATCCACACATATCATATTGTAATAAGGTACTTAATGAAAAAACCTATGGTTTGGGGTAGATTAGTTAGATGGTTGCTCTTACTATAGAAGTTTGATATAATAATAGTGGATAAGCCTGGGAAAGTTAATGTGGTATCATATTTTATGTCTAGATTGCCCACACAAATAGAAGGTGTTGTGGATGACTCTTTTTCAGATGAGAATTTGTTTTCTGATATTAAAAATTAATTAGTGGTATGGTAGATACCATCACATTTCTCTCCTAGAGAAAAGAGATAGTTGGTTCATAAAATCTTTCCATATTCATGGGTAGCTTGTTACCTATTCTATACTAGTCTAGATAATATTATGAGGAGATGTATAAGAAAGGATTAAGTCTTTGAAATCCTAAATTCTTGCCATGATGAGCCTTGTGGGGGTCACTTTTCAACCAAAAGGACAACATTTAAGATCTTAACGATAGGTTACTATTGGCCAACTCTCCATAAGGATTTAGTAAAGTTTATTAGGAGTTGTGATAGATTTCAGAGAATGGGAAAACCAACAAGGACAAATGAGATGCCTTTTTAGCCATAGATGGCACTAGCACCATTTGAAAAATGGGGGATTGACTTCATTGGCCCAATTTCACCAGCCTCTAATAATAGAGTATATTTTGGTTTGTATAGATTAACTAACAAAATAGATTGAATTCAAGGCATTAAATTTTGCAAGAGATGGGAATGTAGCTAAGTTCTTGTATGAAGACATCTTTACCAAGTGTGGAGTACCTAGATAAATTGTAACTGATCAAGGCCCCCATTTTACTTTTGAACTCATTTCTAAATTGGTTGAAGAGTATGAAATAAGACATAGAAAATCAACACCTTATCACCCCCAAGCTTATTGGTAGGTGGAGGTTATAAATAGAGAGATTGAGAATATTCTGATGAAAACAATACAAATTCACATAAAATATTGGGCAACCAAATTACTTGAAATGGTATGGGCCAATAGAATAACATGGAAAACAACTAGAAGTTTCACACCTTATGAACTAGTTTATGGTAAAACAACAGTTCTACCAATAGAGTTTGAATACAAGACACTTAGTATAGTAGTGGAATCATAAATGTATTTGACAATAGCATAGAAGGAAAGGCTACACAATGTTAATGGGTTATATGAGATTAGAATGGAGTTCATGCATCACACAAAGATAATTCAAAAATAGAGGACTAAATGGCATGATCAGTTTATAAAGACTAAAGAATTCAATGTGGGTGGTTGGGCTTTATTGTATGATTCCAAATATAAATATTATAAGGGGAAGCTACAATCCAGATGGTTGGGACCTTATGAAATCCAACAGGTATTTTCTAATGGAGCTATCAAGTTGCAGACCATAAATACAATTAGATTCTCACTATTGGTGAATGGACAAAAACTAAAGATATATAAGAAGCCAATTTAGAAAGATGATTTTATTCTTTCTCTAGTGCATTAGTATGGTCAAAACAATGGTTCTGATATAGACATACTATCACAAGATAACAACTCAGTAGAAAATTACTGGTTCTCATAGTGACTCAGAAAATGAGCTACACAACTCACCTTCTGAGGGAACTCAAGCATAATTCCTTATCCTAAATCACTTGCACACATAGCATGGGTACCACAATCAACAATATTTTTGAAGATTGCTTCCTTATGTAGTAGGGACCTATAGCATCATAAATAAAATTTTCCACAATTTAGTTTGGGACCTATTGATGAAGGTACCTACAACCACTACCTATCAAATAATTCAAAAAATTGTGTCAAATTAATTGTAATTCATTCCACTTTTTCAACATATGCAGCCATAAGCCTGTCATATCAATACATGCAGCTTGATCACTCCACTCCACATCGCCTATCTCGAATTTCATGCATTTGAACTATCACTTCACATTCAATCAATCATACATACCACATCTTTTCATCACATGTGCCAACTTGTCATTTATTCCACAACACAATGCATTTAACAAATTTCAAATAAAACTCATGTTATGAACACTCTTCCAATAGATTCACATACATGGAGTTATGTTCATCTCATCCAAAAAGTAAAAATACTAATCTTCCATAATTAACATAGATTCCCAATTCTTTCATTATGTACTCACATTTAATTTTATATTCTTTCTATTCATTAACTCTTATTACAATATTCATTAATCATACCCTCCACCTAGTCATGCATGTATTGAAGTCAGGTCAAGTTGTTGGTTAAAACTGTGGTTTAGATCAACTATTATTTTTGACAAATTTCAATTCATATGGATTTCCTCAGTTCATACCTAGATATGTCAATCCAAGGTCGTAGACTGATGAAAGGTATCAGAGCTATTTGCCAAAGGGGTGAAGATAATAAGTTAAGTGAAATGAAATGTAGCTATTTAGACCTAAATTTAAATAACTATATTATAACACACTTCTCCAAACTAATTCACTCTTACTTAAAAAGACCACACTAGAGATTTGGGTTCCTCTCACAGCAGTGATAGGAAGCATGCTAGTTATGAAAGAAATGATTTAGAACAAAGAAATATATTTTATCAAAAATTATAGATGATCTTCCTATACCATTTCCCAAATTGCACAATAGGATCTTTTAACTCCCAATCTAAACTACTGTTGCAATTAAAGAATGAGATCAAACTTGAACAAAGAATTAAACACACAATTCAAATCAGGTTATTTATAATAGAGTGTTAAACTATTACTAAATCACACATAGATCACTCACTAAACAACAAATGACTTTAATATTTGAAATTAAACAACACCAGATCATATATTTGTGATTACCAATAGTGCACATTCAATTGTTAAATGCTGATAAAAATGACTGCATATTATGAATTTGATATTTTGATTATGAATGCATAATTAACTGTTAAAAACAAATCACACAATACATTACCACACAATTCAAAGATTAAATCACCGATCCAGCACAAAGAGTGGGCCTTTCCTCCTTGATTGCTCGGTGATGGAAGTTACTTCAACTCAGCTCAAGCGTATTCAAACAAAGAAAAGAACCAGATTCAAAAGAACAACATAATTCTATATTCATAACTTATGTCTAATTGTTCAAAACCCAAACATATTTATACTGGATTATGCATCGATATTTAGCTATAGTTTTTTTGTGGCCTACGACCAACAAACTATCAAGTCTAGTAGCAAAACGATATACAAAAATATATACAAAACATGGAAAATGATATGGTCGCTAGTCACGAGTTCATAACAGGTTCAAACAAACACCATCAAAAATAGACATAAATCGATTGAGTAATTATCATGGGTTTCACCCTCCATCCATTTGCCTGAAAATTTGTCTCCATTTATTTCCTATAGTTTTATCACAAATTAGTTCAATACTTTCGATTGTATAATGGAATTCCCTAATTATTTCATTTCCTAATGTATTTTATCAAATATCTATAGTTCATGTGCCAAATAGTAGCAGAAAGGTAGAAAAATGGTGAATGAAAGGACAAATGAAGGATGAACTATTATGACT
Source organism: Sequoiadendron giganteum (assembly GCA_007115665.2). Taxonomy (NCBI): domain Eukaryota; kingdom Viridiplantae; phylum Streptophyta; class Pinopsida; order Cupressales; family Cupressaceae; genus Sequoiadendron; species Sequoiadendron giganteum. The sequence continues at coordinate 734,760,204 of CM021100.1, read as the reverse complement.
TATTAACCCTCATCATTTCCCCCCAGCTTAAGGTTTTGCACACCCTCATGCAAAAATAAAAGAAACAAACCAAGTTAAATTGGTCAGCTTGTGAATGGTGTTGGTTAGTTTATCATTCCACTATTGTCGTAGCTCTTCCATTTCTATCACATGCTCATTGATAAGCATGTATTCTTCTTTGTTGACTACTGCCTTTTCCAATTCTTCTTTTAATTTTTGGTTCTCATTCTCCTTAGTTTGAGAAATAGATGAGTTTCCATGAAGTTGAGTTTGTAATTCCTGGTTCTCCCCCTCCAATCTCTTAATAGTATTTTGTAACTCTATATTTTCATTTTGCAATGCATCAATTGAATTTTGTAATTCCTTAATTTGGTTGAAGAGAATATCATTTTCTTCAAATTCCTCATCTACTTCTGGTTCATCTTGTTTGTCTTCTTGATTAAGGATATGTTCTTAATCACCCGGTTCAATGTAGGTCTCCATCAGCAGGGAAAGGGAACTATGTTTATCTTCAATAGGACTTTTAGAGACCCCAATTTCTCGATCTCTCTTTTGTGGTGAATGAATTTTCTCACTACTCCTCATATCTTCTCCTGTGGTATCCAAATGCTTCAATCCTGTAAACATATTGATCTCACCTTCGTTGTATTCTTCACCAAATTATTGGATAGAATTCCCCTTATCTTGATTTTCCTCTTGCAACTCCTTTGTTTCCACAGTTGGTGCTTCTTTATTCAAACTCCTTGCTTTTACGTTTTCCCGAGGAAGTTGTTCTTGATTGATTTTTCCCAAGATCTCTCTAATTTCTAAATTGATTTCATCAGTTTTTTGCAAAGGTCTTTCAACTTCTATATCTCTTATTTCTATAAGGATTTCTCCAGTCGGCTCTTTATCACTATGATGCAATGTGGTAGAATCTCCTTCCTATTCAACATGTTCCTCAGTGGAAGATTCACTAGTAGTAGATTCTTCAGATTTCTGAGGTGGAGATCTTTGTGCTTTTTGTTTCTTTCTTCTCATAATTCCCTTTGTTTTAGAGGTGGTTATTCTTTTTGCAACCCTAAACTCCCTACTGGCTTTTCCTTGTTTCTTTGAGACTTCAGACAAAACCTCTACATCAGAATTAGAAACATTGCCTTTTGAACTTTGCATGTGGCTAGCTACATTGGCTAGGTCATCTAATGTAGTAGAGTTTCTCTTACCCTTCCTATCTTTAGGCATACTATATTCTAGCTCTTTAGGACCTTCTAAAGATATGGCACTTTCTTTTTTCACTGTTTTAGCGAAGGACCCTAAGGCTTGTGTGACCTAAGGTTTCTTCTTTTCTAAGGACCTAGTGACCCTCTTTTTAGCCATTTTTTGTGTGGGGGTTTCTGAACCAGGGTCACCTCCCTTAAGGCTTTCTACGAGTATGCTGGATTCTTTTTTTGTATCCAATTTTTTCAAAGGTTCTTCTGAAGAACCTTCAGAACCCTTAGAACTGGTGTCATTTTTCATATTCACAAAAGAGTCCCAATCACCAGGTGGGGAGAGTTTCTGGAGGGTGTTAATAATTAATAGTCTTATTAACCCGTGGTGATCCAATGAGTTCTTATTTCCTTCCTAAACATTTTTACTCATACGGTGTAGGGAGCATAAAAGAAAATAAGGAATGTTCAACAACTGTTTTACCCTCCAATACGCCATTAATCTAAAATTTTGAGCATAAAAATATACATACCTTCCATCACAGGTAATGTAATGAATTATAAACTTTGCTAAATCCTTCTAGATGTTGGGAAATGACTTCAATTTCATTGCCTTATACCAACTCTATTGACTCATCACGCTTTAGAAATTCCTTTCGAGCAGGTCGCAAGTCAAAAAAAATCTTTGTTTTGTCAGGAAAATAAGCTTCACCCATGCATGGAAATGTTGTAACTTCAGAAACAAGCTCAATAGAGACTAAGAATTCCAAACCCTGAACAAATACATTCTTTCCATCAAAGCTCATGGAAAATTCGTGTGCAACCCGTTTATCAAATCCTCTTAATTTTTTGAGATATACATCCCACTAAGCCTCCTTATTTTTACGGGCTCTCAATTCATCCATGGTGGTTGGTTCATAACGGGGTCATCTGTATTTTTCCATGGGTGTACTAGGAAGGTAAGGAAACTCAACAGTAACAAAGCAAAGCAAGATAATAAACAGCTATGATAAACTGGTTACAACGCAGAAATGAAAGTGAAATAAAAACCACTTTTTAAAAATGGGTAACTGTCTTGTACAATCTTGGTAATAAATGGAAAAGATAGGTGAAATCATGGTGATGGATGTGACATGTATGGTAAGGATTTGGATTTAAGTGGTTATGATGCGGAGATGGGATGGGATGATGGATGTTTCAAATGGAATAACCCAATAAGTACAACCCCCCCAGCTTAAAGATGACCAGTCCATGGGGCATTAAACTATAAGGCAAAGGAAAGTAAATATATTTAACGCATACAAAAGAAAATGAAAATTTTGAAAAATACCATTATCGATATCGACGACTAAACCAATCAATGAGGAAGCAGAGGCAGACATGGCCGTGCCAAGTACAAGATGTAAATCCAATTAACTAGAAGCACGTGAGACGCATGGGAAGCATGCTGAAGTGGAAGGAAGCTGCATAAGGAATGCAATAACTAATGATTAGGGCAGTAGAGCTGACAAAAGCACATGAGCTCCACCAAAAAAAGTATCGGTATGTCCTAACACCAATGGAGAAGATAAGCATGAAGAGGATAGGTTCTCCTGACCCGATCGTGATAGGAAAGAGAGTAAAAATTCGAGAGAACAAAAAGTGTTCTACCTATCACACCATAGAATAGGTAGAAATAGGAATATCAGCAATTGAAGAGTTCCTGTCACACAGAGGTCAAGAAGTGGCAGTTTTTGTTTATATATATATATATATATATATATATTTTTTTTTATTTTTTTTTATTTTTTTTTTTTTATTTTTCTTACTACAATAGACCGCAGGAAGTTCGATTTTCAATCTACCACCGCCTAATGGCGCCAGTAAACCGATTTTCACCATTAAGATTATTGAATAGTTAATGCCCACCATAAACTAGTTTTCAAGCACTAACCGGCCAACAATGCCGGATTCTGATTTTCATTGTTGGATCTTTTTTATTTTTGTTTTTTTATTTTTTTATTTTTTTATTTTTTATTTTTTTATTTTTTTTCTAGATTAATTTTTGAGGATGCCAAAAGGAACAACAGTAAGTTACTTTGCCACATCATAGAAGAAGGCTTCTTTTGAAAGAGGCCGCTTATAGAGCTTCAGGTGGTGTCCATTAACAAGAGGAATTCTTTTGTCAAAGTCCACAGTACAAAGGTGTACTGCACCATTGTCATTTACCATCTCAATTTTGTAAGGTCTGAGCCACCGCATGTGAAATTTCCCTTTGAAATCTTGAAATTGGGAGTCATACAAGAATGCCCAATCACTAGGTTGAAATTCTTGTGATCAGATATGGTAGTCATGCCATTGCGCTCATTGGTTTTGAATCATCTCTACATGAAATAGTGTATCTTAGCACATTTTGTCTAGAGCATGGATTTGAGTAAGCCTTTATTTTTTCACTTCCCTGAGACTCATCCAGAGCTAGACTATAGTGCAAAGAGTCTTTACCTCAAACTCAATGGGAAGAACAACTTTCTTACCATAAACTAGTTCATAAGGGGTCAGACTAGTGGTGGTCTTCCATATTGTACGACAAGCCCACACAACTTCAGGAAGTCATGTTTCCTAATTGTGCTTATGAAGAGCAACAGTCTTGGTAAGAATATTCTCAAGCTCTATGTTGGTGACCGCAAATTGCCCATTGGCTTGAGGATGGTATGGTGAAGATTTACGATGTCGAATTTCATATTCCTTAACCAGAGCAATAATGAGTTCTGATGTGAATTAAGGTCCTTGATCTGTGACGATTTCCCATGGAACACAAAATCTTGTGAAGATTTTAGAATAGAGAAATTTAGCTACTTTTGTGTCCCTTACATATTTCAAAGCAACAACATCAACCCACTTAGTGACATAATCTATACATATAACAATATATTCTTTATTTTTGGATGGGGGACTAATAGGTCCAACAAAATCAAGACCCCATTTCTCAAATGGTTTGATGGACAACTGGGGATGTAAAGGCATTTCATCTAATCTAGTTGGATGACCCATGTGCTGAAATTTATCATAGTTTTGAGCATATCACTTACAATCCTTGTGGAGAGTAGGCTAGTAGTAGCCTACAGTTAGAACCTACTAATCAGTCCTTTAGGTAGCAAGATGTCCTCCACAAGGTTCAGTGTGACTTGTGTGAAGAATTTCAAAGACATCTTCTTTGAGCACACATCGATGCATAATATTTTTGAGGCCACGTTTAAAGAGAATTCCATTAATCTAGGTATAGTAGCCACTAAGCCCCACCATTTTTTGTTGTTCCCTTGGAGAGAAATAAGGTGGAAACTTTCAAGTAACTAGGTAATTTTCCATGTCATCATACCATGGGATCCTTGCTGATATAGCAAAGAGATGCTCATCTAGAAAGGCAACGTCAACCCGAACTAGCACATCATCTTGTTGCTGCAACCTAGAAAAAAAATCTGCAACCACATTCTCACGACCAAGTTTATCAAGTATAGTAATGTCAAACTCTTGAAGTAAAAGTAGCCATCTAATAACTCTACCAATCACAACATATTTTTTCATTAGGAAGCGAATTTTTGAATGATCTATATGAACAAACACTTTATACCCAGTAATATAATGATGAAACTTGTTAATTGCATAAATAACAGCTAAAAACTCATTTTCACCTACCGTATAATTTACCTCTACCCTAGTGAAGTTCTTGCTAATGTAGTAAATGGAGTAGAAGAGATTATCTTTCTTTCTATCCAAGGACAATCCCCATGCAACAATATGAGGCATCAGTGTGAATGTGAAAAGTTAGTTCCTAGTTTGGACCTCTGAGTACTGGTGTAGTGACAAGCTTGTCCTTAATGGCTTGAAAAGCTTCTTGGCATTCTAGTATCTAGGAGAAAATGACAACTTTTGCTAATAAAGTAAATAAAAGAGAGGAAATCTTACTAAAGTTTTGAATAAACTTTTGATAATACCCTGCATGGCCTAAAAAGTTGCACACATCTTTTTGGATAGTGGGTATAGGCAAGTTTTGAATGATTTGAATCTTTTTAGGATCAACCTAAATACCTGTAGAGGAAATATAATGACCAAGTACTATCCCCTCTATCATAAGCATATGGAACTTTTAGTGGCTTAATGATAGATTAGTGTCAATGCATCTTTTAAGTACCTTTTCTAAGTTTGTTTTAGCCTCTTCATAAGTATCACCATAAACTATAAAATCATCCATATAGACCTCAACACAATCATGGATTAAATCTACAAAGATACTCAAGACAGCTCGCTGGACTATAGAAGGTGTGTTACATAACCCGAAAGGCAAGGCATTATAGGCAAAGGTACTCCATAGTCAGGTAAAAGTGGTTTTATCTTGGTCTTTGGGGCAATATGGATTTGGTTGTATCTGCTAAACACATCAAGAAAGGAAAATATCTTCTTACCAACTAGGGAATCTATTACTTGGTCAATGAAGGGAAGTGGGAAATGGTCTTTCTTCATGGCCTTGTTAAGGGCCCTATAATCAACACATATCCTCCATTTCCCATTCTTTTTAGGAACTAAAACAAGTGGAGAGACCCATTGCCTATCTGATATGGGGTAAATGAACCCTACATTAAGTAATTTTTGAAGTTCATTCTTAACTATTTCCTATAAGATGGGGTTTAGTCTCCTTTGGGGTTGTCTTATGGGCCTACTCCCTTCCTCGATATATATGTGGTGTGTGCAAGTGGTTGGATGAATACCCCTCATGTCCTAATAGTCCCACATAAAGGCTTCTTTATGGGAACTCAACATAGCAATAAGCTCTTCCAATTGTGAGGCACTCGGGTTGGGATTAATGTTAAGCATTTTTCCAGGAAAAACTTCCATAGCTTGTGACTGTATAGGAGTATTTATAGTGAACAATTGTGAGTTGGATGAAGATGGGTCAAAATCCCCAGATATTAAAAATGGACTATATATACATGTGTGGGGTAATAATTGGTGTATAGTAATGAAATTTTGTATTGACTGGGAGTTACTAACTAATGGAAAGTTCCCAAATGGGCAATGGTCACTTACACCTGTGGGGAAAATCATTGTTTCAAGAACATTATCAACCAAATAATATTTTTACAAGAAATTATTAATGATAGTGTCCTCAATAATTTCTTCAAAATCCCTACTTTGATCTATTGTTAAGATAGGCAAAGATTCTTCAAGATCGTTATCAACCCATAGTGGATCCTTGGTTTCCAACATAGAATAGGCTGGAGGGTACAATGTCAGTTGCTTTGTTTGCTCCCCATTTGAAGAAATTATTGAGGACACTATCATTAATAATTTCTTGTAAAAATTTGAAATCACCATGTTTCTGAACCTGCAATTAATAAAATCATTATCAATTGCTAACCAAGGTCTTCCCAAAATTAAGGGGTATCCCCCTAGCTTAATTCTGAGTTGTAGAATCATAAAATCTGTTGGATACTCCCAATATTCAATTGAAATAATGATATCTTCAATCATACCTTCAGGTTTTACAAGGGAGTGATCAAAAATTTGTAAGATAGTTGGGATAGGCCTTATTCCATGAAGGGTCAACCTTTCCTTGGTATCATTATTCATTACATTTATTGTTGCTCCCAAATCCACAAGTGTATTTGGAATAATTACATCACCAATACATACCTTAATCATTGGACTTCCTGGGTCTACATATTTAGGGACTGATATCCTTCACAACATCAGATCCGTAAGCTAGCCAATGACTTGGACTATTTTGGGGTCCTTTGTTTTCTATTGTTTCCTTCCACAGATCTCCTTAACTACCTTGGTATATACTAGTGTTGGAAACACAGTTGTCGTTGCACCAAAAGATTGACCTGCTAATGCCTAATACAACTGTGAAAGTTAACGGATCCACCAGAGGTGGTTAAGCCATGTCATGAATCCTGAGGGGAGCGCTAACCATATGCCAACAATCTCCCCTTAGCATTACCCAAGGGTATTCGAACCCGAAACCTTTGGCTCTAATACCAATTGTTGGAAACACAGTTGTCGTTGCACCAAAATATCAACATGTTAATGCCCGAAACAACTGTGAGAGTTAACGAATCCATGTGAGGTGGTTAAGCCATGCCACAAATCTTGAGGGGAGTGCTAACCATATGCTAGCAACTGGAACATCCTGAATTGCCTAGAACAAAATAATTTTAATGTTAACATTACGCAAATCACTCATAAAATCAAATACTATTTGAGATGTGTCTTTTTGTTTTGGTTTCTCTTGAAGCCTATCAAGAAATGGAGGCCTTGGTTGTTCCTCTTCTAGCTCAGGTGGAGAGTCCTCAACTTCAGTGATGGTTGGTCCTTGGAGGTTCTTCCCAGATCTTAGGTGGACACCATCAACTTCTAATGTATTTACATGATAAGTTGAGAATCCTGCCACTTCATTATCATAGACTAGTTGTGGCATTCTATTGTTTGGGTTGGGGTTTGGTTGTGCTAGCATGGATGTTGGTTTAGGTGGTTGATTCAAACTTGATGGTTGATTTGGTAGTGATGGAGGAGATGGTAAGAGTTTTTGTGATTGTTGATAGGGATTTATTGTTGGAAATGGGGAATATGGAGGAATTGATTGGTATTAAGGATATGTTGTTGGTGGTTCTCTCCATGCCTGCCAAGATTACAGGGCATGCTATTACTGTTGTGGAAACTAAGGGTATTTTGGAGGTTTTTTCCATCCTCCATACCACCCCGATGAATTTTGGAAAGAATTATGTTGAAAAGGATTTTGGGGCATTGCTTGCTAATCAATTGGGGTTATACCTCTTGGTTTCCAAGGTCTTCGTTGAGCCATAAAGTATATGGGTTCCTCTATATATTCTACATATTTCATTTTCATGGGAAGGGGTCTTAGGACAGTCTCCCTACTGTCTTCTTTGAAAGAAGATATATTTGGTCTATTATATGGGAATTCTTCACTACTATGCCTTTTTCGATAAGTAGGAAAAAATAAAACCAAGGATTTTTCAGCCTCTTCCTATTTCCTGTGAGTATACAAAGTGTCTATTTGTTTCCCCGTATGACTTAATAAATCATTTTTAAGGTCCTCGAGTAGATTACTTATTTCACGCTTGGTTATACCTATGGTGTTTCCTAAGAATATGGCTTACTTGGATAGTTTCATCTCGCTCGATGTGACCTGGAGTAATTAATGCAAATATCACAGATGTCATCAAAATTCAATTTAGAAATATTTCATTTAACTATAAATTTTAAAGAATTCATTGTATCATCTCTAATTCCTCGAAGGAACAACATTTTGATAGTGTCAGGATTTGTCCCTTGTTGTCTTGATTGGTGAAGTCTGAACATGAATCCTTGAAGGTAATCTTCCACTGACTCGTCTTCCATATATGTCATATAGAAGATTTCATCCCACACATCTTTTTTTCTTGCAATAATATTGTTACTTTTTCAGAAATGCCTCCTTCAAGTCATTCCATGTCCTAATGTTCCTAAGATTCATGAACCAATGTAGAGTCGCATCCTTCAATGTAACTGGAAAGAGCTTGATTTTATGTGCATCAGTCTGATAATCATAATGGTGAAACAACACATCAAACTCAAACAAAAACATGTTAGGATCCTCAATAGAAAGTCCACGAAAAAGTAGGTAAAGCAGAATGAGGTATATTTTTCATAAAAAGCATCATTCTCGGGATGCCTGACAGGAAAATCAGAAGTGATGGGGTTGTTTTGAGCTAATATTCTATCAAGATTATTTTTGTTGTTGTCATTGTCGTTATTGTTATCATTTTTTTGGTTGAGTTTAGCCATAACTTGGGATGCCCAAGGAGATAAATAATTCTTGAGTCACTTTGGGTTTCTTAAAGATGATTCTAGATCACTAGCTCTAAGTTTGCAAGAGTCGTGAAATAACTTTTCAAACCTCTTTTTTAATTTCTCAAAAGAACTTGGTTGAAGTCTAGACGGTGTTTGAACAATGGTGGGTTCAACAAGACACTTATCAAGATCTGGCTCAACTAATCCTTCTTTAGACGGTATTTCCACCACTAATGGTTTTATTATGTTTTGGTGATTTTCTAGTTTTTCTTATTTTTGTGATTTTTTAGGTTGAGTTTTCTCTCCCTTAATGATAATGGTTTTGACTCACTTTTTAATTTTTCTAGCTGTGAACTAATCCCCTTATCCTTCTTAAAAAAAATTCCTTTACTATCCTGGCTACAATTCATGAACCTATATGACCTACAACAACACAAATCAAGAATACTCACCTAAACAAGGTCAACAGTTGTACAGGCTTCTTTCAAGAAGTACTGGTCCTAACTTAACTTACTATGGTTTCATGCCCTTTAACACCCTTCCCCGAAAATGGTGCCAAAAATGTTGGTTAAAACTATGGTCTAGATCAACTATTGTTTTTGACTCAAATTTGAATTCATATGGGTTTCCTCAGTTCATACCTAAATATGTCAATCCAGGGTCGTATACTGATGAAAGGTATAGTGGATATTTGCCAAAGGGGTGAAGATAATAAGTTAAGTGAAATTAAATGCATCTATTCATACCTAGATTTAAATAACTATCCTATAACACACTTCTCCAAACTAATTCACTCTTACTTAAAAAGACCACACTAAAGATTCGGGTTCCTATCACGGCAGTGAAAAGAAGCGTGTTGGTTATGATAGAAATGATTTAGAATAGAGAAAGATATTTTATCAAAAATTGTAGATGATATGCATGTAACATTTCCCAAATTGCACAATATGATCTTTTAACTACCGATCTAAACTACTGCTACAATTAAAGAATGAGATCAAACTTGAACAAAGAATTAAACACACAATTCAAATCGAATTATTTATAATAGAGTGTTAAACTATTACTAAATCACACATAGATCATTCACTAAACAACAAATTACTTTAATATTTGAAATTAAACAACACCAAATCATATATTCGTGATTACCAACAATGCACATTCAATTGTTAAACGCTCAGAAAAATGACTGCATATTATGAATTTGATATTCTGATTATGAACGCACAGTTAATTGTTCAAAACAAATCACACAATACATTACCACACAATACAAAGAGTAAATCACCGATCCAGCACAAAGAGTGGGCCCTACCTCCTTGAATCCTTAGTGATGGAAGTTACTTCAACTCAGCTCAACCATATTCACACAAAGAAAAGAACCATATTCAAAAGAACAACATAATTCTATATTCATAACTTATGTCTAATTGTTTAAAACCCATACATATTTATATTGGATTATGCATCGATATTTAGCTATAGTTTGATTGTGTCCTATCGCCAACAAACTATCAAGTTTGGTAAAAAAATGATATACAAAAAGATATGCAAAACAACATGGAAAACGATATGGCCATTGGCCGCAAGTTCATAATAGGTTCAAATGAACACCGTCAAAAATAGCCATAAATCAATTGAGTAATTATCATGGGTTTCACCCTCCATCCATTTTCTCGAACATTTGTCTCCATTTATTTCCTATGGGTTTATCACAAATTAGTTCAACACTTTCGATTGAATAATAGAATTTCCTAATTATTTCATTTCCTAATGCATTTTATCAAATATTTATACTTCATGTGCCAAATAGTAGCAGAAAGGCAGAAAAAGGGTGAATGAAAGGACAAATGAAGGATGAATTATTATGACTTATTAACCCTCATCAGTCACTTCAAGTTTTAAAGTTGGGGGGATGTGTATATATTTAAAAAATATATTTTCACCATCAAAAGCAAAACACAAAAAAAAAAATACAAACCCTTTATGCCTTAATACCTTTTTGCAAACTGCAACCTACAACCTATTCATCATCAATTCCATAAATTCTAAGCCAATTTAAATCCAATTCAAGTTGATTCAAGTTGAAACAAAGGAGGATGAGACATAATAGTTGAAGTTGCAACTGAAGACTTATGCATGCAAGTGTAGTAGGTAGAGAGGGTTGCTGGGTTGCTAAAATTGAATTTTGAGCTGAATTTCCAGAGTTTTGAGCAGAGTAAGGATACTTCACCATGGAAGGTGATATTGTTAAAATGGAACCATGAACACACAAGAAAATATTGGAGAACAGGTTATTTTTTCCCATTTTCACAAGAACGTGATGGTTATACTACTTTTTGAAGTTTAAAAAGTTTAATGAAAACATGACAAGGTAGTTTGTAGCAATATTACAACATGATGAAGCCATTGTCAATGGATTGAGAGTGGATTCTTCATAGGTTGGAATTGTAGAAGTGTCTGGTCTACCAAGGAATGGATTTGAATTCCTTATTAGAGTGAATGCAGTGGCTACCAAGGACGAGTTCAAAGAGATAGGAGAAAACCTTGATTCATTGTCACAAGGTACCAAGAGATTGTCACTTCCATGAGTATAGACATCTTGTGCTTATTATATTATTAAGTATATCACTTGTGATGGTAGAAAACCCCTTATGTATAATATACATTTTAAGCTACTAAGTCATCTTTGTCACAATAGATTGGTCAATGTACATAATTTCCTTTATAATTTGTTAAAAAGAATGGGGTCTAAGTACCAAAGGAAGATAAATGATTCAACTTTTTCACATTACTATTTGGTAACCCTATTAGTGAAAAGGAGCCTTAGGATTCAGTATCCATAGGTGTCCTGGGAGATTTTTACAATTTTTCAAGACATTAACAATATTCTCGAGGAACCAACAGCTTCAGAAAACCTAGTCACTTGTTGCATCTTTAAGGGAAACCCCTCATGTTTCACTTGTTGCTTCACCTACCCACAATAGGGGTGAATTAGAGGAGAAAATTATGTAAAGATCACTACACATAGCATCAGATTAACCTGCATAAAAAGAGGTACATGAAACCCCAGTAGCTTCTAAAAACACCTAAAACCATACAAAAGAAAGGTGGTTCTTCTTTTGCACCTTCAAAGGTGCAGAAAAAGAAACCCACTCAACTAAGGCATTCACACCACTTGAGAAGGTGCTATGAGGGGTAGTATTGAGAAACCAAAAGAAGAAAAAGAAGATGTTGTGATAGTTTGTACTACCTCAGAGCTAAAAGACAATGTGTCTGAAAATGTGCATGTTCCTACAAAGAGGAAATGGTATATATCTACTACCTCTGACTCATATTCAGAGGATATTTTTGTTGCCAACAAAACCAAAAATAGAACCCCCATTAGCCCTGATAATGAGGGTTACGAATACACAAGGGTTGGTGATGAGCATTTTTTGAAAGATAAGGAATTATTTTTAGAAGAAAGAAATGTCAAAAAATAATTGCAAGAAGCATTAGAGAGGATCAAACAACTCTAGAAGAACTAGTAAAAATCTATGAGAAAAGGAACAAAGAAAGGAAGATGAAAATACAAGAATTGGAGGAAAATTACATACTTATGGACATGGGTCAAAGTCATATTTTCTTGCACAACTAGCAATAGTTGAAGTAGGAAATAAAGAACTTGTAACTAAGAAAAAAAGACCCTCTTCCACAAAAACTCCAACCTAACATACAACTATGTCCCTAGGATACCAATTGTGGAAATTTACTCAAGGATTTTCTAAACAGAAGGAGAATTGGAAGAAAGAAAAGGGAACAATAATCTCAGAGCATACTAGGGTATTGAATTGAAAAGGTTAGCAGCCAAGGTGGAAGAAGTAGTAGATAAAGTCGCCCAAATTATTAAATGCAAACCTCTAGACAGAACATATGCTTTTTTTTTGCAAGAAAAGTTTTTGAGTTATCAGTTCAGTAGGTTGATTAGTAACCAGTCAGTTGCTATGAGCAAAAAAATTGATTTTCTAAATATCTTTGTTGATGCCACAACAGAAGAATAGGATCAATTGTGTGAATATTATTTTTATAATTATGTTGTGCTTGAAGACACATAATGGAGCCAATTAATATTTGTGGGAGATTTATAATTAAGGGCACTAGCATCCTATTTCATAAATGAAAAGTCTAGGGGTGAAATTATACAAGATTATATGGAGATAGAGAAATTAGTTACTCTCCCAATCAGAAAATAATCTAAAATCCCTGAGGAAATCATGGAAGAATGGTTACAAATCTTGGACCACAAAGGTGTAGGTAGGAAGATCATGAACTTGAGAACATAGGAAGATAGAAGGATGCAAATATTGACTATTGGACTCATCCACCATTCCTTCTGATTTGTGCAAGAAAGATGGGATAGTTTAACTCCTGAATTGTAGAGGAAAGAACCACACTTTGTCTACAATTTTATAGCCATTCTTGAAATAACAAGAAGGTATATGGATATTATTAGAGACAAAGGACTTGAATGGGTGCCACTTACATTCCAACCACTAATGCTCCTATACCCAGTACCACACTGAACAAGGGATAAGAATGAAGAATGTGAGAGAGTAGAGGTTGCCAAAATGAAAAAAATTGCATGTTATAGAGGATTATATTTGAAAAAGGTCAAAGGAGTGGATACTGTCACAAACTTTAGGGAAATCACTTTGCACTACAACCTCCAGCCCTAGTTAATTTGATCAAGGACAAGCAAATGGGTAGTTGGGGGATGATTAGTCCAGTAATTAGATAGTTTTCTTATGTTTTTATGCAAGTTCAAAGACATTATTAGACACTTATCTTATACATATTCCTACACTATGTTATCTTTTATTCTTATTATGCAACCGTGAAGCTGATTTAAAGTATATGGAAATATGGTTATGGTGTGATGGTTATTGCATAATTTATGTGTGGATATGTATGAATTGTAATAGATATTTATGCCTAGCTAAGGTTGTTAGTATTGTGTACATGTTTTATGAACTAACTCTTTTCAGCCTAGAGGAGGTAGACTATAGCCTGTAGCAACTGCGAGGTGCAGCCCATAGCCAAAGGAGTTCCCAGATAGCAAAGCAGGGGAGGTTCCAGAATAAACTGAGCACAAAAACTACAACATGGAGGCAATTAATGAAGATGATTGTGCATCATTATGATATTTAATAAAGATGTTGAAGGAGAAGAACCCTGTTGCAGATAGGAGTCTAACATGACTGATTTAACCAGTCGACGTTCCAGATTTGTTACAACAAAGTCTTAGTTCTATTTGGACTCTTCTTCCTTTTTCAGTTATAGATTGCTTAGTCTTTATCACACTCTAATATATAGGGAGTGGTGATTTATGCTTTCAATTTAGATTCCTTGTTTTAATAAACTTCCCTCGTGCCTATATGTATGGCTCGGTGGTTGAGGTATTAGGAGTTAGTTAATTTGTTCAAGAGAAAATATAGTTACCAAATATTTTTTAGTTAGTTAGTTACCACTCTTGAATTCCCTTTCATTTTTTTATTTTTTTAGAGAGAGGAGGGAGGAGAGTTTGAATGTGAGAAATACAAGAGTAAGAATGAATTAATAAAAAAATCATTTTTCTCTTTTTATTCATTTTCCTTTTATATATTTTTCTACTTTCTTTTCTTTTTATTATTTCCAATTTCATTTACACTTTTTGTTAAATAAGATATTTCAACATAAATAAATCAATAAATTGATTTTGAAAAATTGCAAACTAACCTAATTCTAATTGATATTTTTCACAACCATGAATTTAAACTTAATTAAATTAGATTATATTTTAACTAGCAATTATTTCACTTAATCCAAATAAATAACATTGTAATAAGAATTAATCAATTTTACCAACATAAAAGCTAATTAAATGTAATTGATATTTCCTAATAGTCAAGAAATTGAATCAATTAAATTAAATTAAGCAATAAAAACTATTAATCTTTATCATTGGTCATTTCCATTTCAAAGGCAAGCAAACTTATTTTAAACAAATATTTGAGTTTATGAATTATTTTCTACCAAGAATATCTGCAACAAGCCATTTTCTACTAAGGTATAAATGTTATCTTTTCAATACAAGCATTAAATATTCACAAATATAGTAAACACGTGTTTCAAAATAAATATTTAAATGCAATTCAAATGATAATTAAAACACAAGCAAAGACTCAACCAAACTTTATGGGTGTTCACAATATATGGATCCTAGAATTGTAATCAATTTAAATTTGGGTTAACATAGGGATTCATGAGGCTAAGAAGGGTGAGATAACTAAGAAAAATCTATGTCAACTTCTCCACACACCAACCATAGGTTTAATACCTATACTTTTTTGCACACTCAATTCAAACATTGAGTATAATTGCTCCATATAATAAATAGCCAAAGAAACAAAATAAACCAACATGGTATAAATCATAACAAGATATCAAATCTTCACATTTGTTGTAATCATCTACAATTAGCATGATCCAGAAACAACATGCATAATTAACAATAACACATAATGCTAAAATATTGAAATGATTTAATATACATGAATATGCCATATCCATCCCATAATGGATAGTAAAAAATACAAGGAAATGCATAACCTCATTAGAAAACCTCAATGGTAATACAAGAATCACCACAAAAGTATCCAAAATACACCCTCAAAACACCTCAATGGCACAACAACCTCATCAATAACTTTAGTGAAATGGATCATAACATGTGAATCACATAATACACTAAATCAATGCTCAATAAAACACATATCATATGAATAAAAATCACATAAGGAAAATACAAGAGGAGGCATTACACAACTACTTTCCCTTACCACTTATTGATCAAGTTATTGATAATCTAGTTGGAAAATCTCACTTCTCCTTCCTCAATGGATTTAACTGTTATAAGTAGATCCAAGTAGATCTAGAGGATCAAGATAGAACCATATTTACCTGCTCATGGGGAACCCTTGTTATAGATTTCTTCCATTTGGACTATTTAATGTTCTAGCTACATTCCAATGAGTTGTTTTTACTATTTTTATAGAGATATTGAATGATTTCATGGAAGTGTACATGGACAATTTTACTATCCATAGTAGTAATTTCAATGAGACCCTCCAAAACCTAAATAAAGTTCTAAAATGGTACAAAGAGAAACAACTCTCTTTTATTGAAAAACAAATATTTATATGGTCAATCACAAAATTATTTTGGGCCATCATATTCAGCTAAACGAATCAAGGTAGATCCTAGAAAAATAGAGGTTGTCACTTAATCAAAGCCTCAAAAGCCAAAACTAGCATAAGGAGTTTCCTAGGGCATGTTAAGTACTACAAAATATTTATAGAAAAAATAGCAAAATAATAGCCCCAATATTTCCACTCCTCTAGAAAGATCAAATTCACCTAAAGTCTTTTGAACAAACTAAATAAAAGTTGACATGTGCTCTAATTTTGAGAGACCTTCATTGGAAACTGCCATTATGTATATGTATATGTATATGTATATGTGTGTGTACGTGTACATGTATGTGTTTGTGTATGTGTGCATGTGCATGTGCATGTGTATGTGCATGTGTATGTGCATGTGTATGTGCATGTGTATGTGTATGTGTATGTGTATGTGTATGTGTATGCATGTATATGTATATATTCGTATGTATATGTATGTATATATATTTGTATATGTATGTATGTATGTATGTATGTATGTATGTATGTATGTATGTATATGTATGTATGTATGTATGTATGTATGTATGTATGTATATGTATGTATGTATGTATGTATGTATGTATGTATGTATGTATATATGTATGTATGTATGTATGTATACATATTATTGTCACATGAAATTGCACCCTATTAAATGCATTATTTAGCATTCCAATGACATGATAGAATTGACCTCAAGGTGTGGGACCTTGAAAATGAGGTCAGATTTCTAGAGGTCGGCTACCTCCCAAAAACTAGATACAACAATACTAGTCCAACCTAGCACTAGATAATTCTACATTGATCCTAATCTATTAAACTACAAAAGAAAAATAGAGAAGAGAACATTGAAAGTTAAAAAGATGGTGATGCACCAAAGTTAAAGATGTTTCTTCCTGCCTATAATTGCATAGAGTATCAAACAAAATCACTAAATAATCTTACACAATTCCCTATTTTATTAGTTGTATAAGGAAGCATGAAGTTTGGGGTCTGAAAGATCATAAAAGGGTACAAATTACCCACAATCAACACTTACAACAAATTAGCATGATCATATAGCCTACAAAATGGATAAGATTTTATGCATGTATAGAAGTATCAAACAATACATAGGATACAAGCACTAAGAAGAGGTAAAATAATGATTTTATTAACATAAAGGTATAAAAGTCAATTTTATAGTTATAGAATACAAATATTACATAATTTAGCTAGATAAAATCCAATGAAGAACCCTTACAATGATCACAAAAGTGCCTTATATCATTTTATAGTTGTAGGAGAGAGATAGGACATGTGACTGGGTAGGAAACCATAGCCAAACCTTGTAAATCATGTGCAGACATGTGTAATTTAAATCCTGAGCTGAAATCATGTCACAATGTCCCTCACATCATATCCATACTTCCACATTGAAAAATATGTGGATAAAGAGTAGTAAACTCCACAAAATCCATAGCAAAATCATGGTTTGGGATGGCCCTCTAACAAAAAAAGTAGTCTACAAGTAATAAATGAAGCATGGGCATCATTTTATCCACTTGGAGTTGGTAAAAAATATATTTGAAATCTTTCATGTAACTCCAAGAATTATATATAGTAGTTTGGGAAGTCACTACAACTTTAATGGTGATTTGGGGCCGAAACATGAAAATCAAAAATATTTCTACAAAAATCCCTGCAAGTTCTAAAGTCCTAATAAGAACTAAAGGTGAAAATAACTTAGAGCGACAAGAACTCAAGCAACAAGAGGACACTGGAACAAAGAAATTTGGTCCAAAAATCCTTGTAGGACATGAAATGTTGGCATGACCAAAAGAGGAGGCAATGGTAGGGAAAGAAAAAAGACATTTGGACTTGGTCTGAATGTCCTTTTGTGACCCAAAATTCTGATAGGACTAAAGGTGACAAGAAATCAGGTGACATGAACCCAAAGTTGTAATAGGACCAAAAGAGGAAGTATGGGTAGGGAAAGAACATTTACATTTAGACTTGGTCCAAATTTACTTTTGGGACCCAAAGTTCCAACAGGACCAAAGGCGATGGGAACTTGGGTGACAGGAACTTGGGGCAATAGTAACTTGAAGTTCTAAAGGGACCAAAAGAGGAAGCAAGAATAGG
This sequence comes from Sequoiadendron giganteum, assembly GCA_007115665.2. Taxonomy (NCBI): domain Eukaryota; kingdom Viridiplantae; phylum Streptophyta; class Pinopsida; order Cupressales; family Cupressaceae; genus Sequoiadendron; species Sequoiadendron giganteum. The sequence continues at coordinate 734,741,818 of CM021100.1, read as the reverse complement.
GAAAGAAAATAAGCATTTGGACTTGGTCCAAATGTCCTTTCAAGACTCGAATTTTTGATAAGGCTAAAGGCAATGGGAACTCAAATGACAGGAACTCGAGGTGATGTGAACTTGAAGTTCCGACGAGACCAAAAGAGGAAGTGGGGATAGGGAAATAAAATGTAAATCTTGGTCCAAATTTCCTTTTGGGACTCAAATTTTTGATAGGACCAAAGGTGATGGGAACTCAAGGTGACGATAACTCAAATTTTTGATGGGACAAAAATATGAAGTGAGGATAGGGAAATAAAATGAACTTTTGGACTTGGTCCAAATGTCCTTTTGAGACCCACAGTTCTGACAAAACCAAAGGCGGAGAGAACTCAAGTGACAAGAGCTCGTGTTGAACATATGTTGTCATTGATGTCAAAGGTTCTCACTAATGTCAAATGAGTGGTGTTAGTAGATTGATGATAATTCAAGAGACCTATGAGAATTAAATTTTAGTTACATTTGTCATGTCTGAGATTCTGAAATTAGGAGGAATTTCTATCATAATTATGCATGGTCAAAGCTTTTGAGAACTACACTATGAAGAAGACTATGAAATATCATGCTTATATCTATTCATGTTTTTGGAAGAAGTTTGGAAGTGTTTGCAAAAGTATCTGATGGATTTCTACTCATGCACGATAATACACTGTAACAATGTTTTGCTCTACATTCTATAATAGTTAAATGGTATGCTCTGCGATTTGAACCTGAAGAAAAGCTAATCATGTTGTATCAAATTTTAGAGTTTCAAAGGTGGAGTTGTAACAGATAGAAAGTTAGAAGTAATAGAGTTTGTCTATGTTGACTAGCTAACTATGGATAGCATCTAAATTTTTGTTCTAGAGAGGGGAAGCGTACACCAACTAGAGGAAGTGTGTGAAGGTAAAATAGGACCAAGTTAAGATCCTTGAACGAAGCACACAACATCATGTTTTATTGGTGGAAAAAAATTTGTTTTAGGAGAAGCCTGCTACACATTTCATACAAATTTGAATTTAGGTCCACCTTAGCCAACCATACTATTTATGGATGGTTTTAAAAGATTCTTGGCTGACATTAAACATTGTTAATGCTTTTGGATGTATATATTTATGGCTAGAATTCATTCAATGAAAAAATATAGTGAATGAGCGAGCGAGTGTGATTTTGGGTGATGTAATGGGAATTGCATATGAGTCATTATGTTTCATTATTAGAAGATAATAAGCTATGTAGGAGAGTGTCTGAAGGAAGATTAAATCAAATGTAAGCTATGTGATCAGCATTGAAGATCGACAATTATTATCTATGTAATACGATGGGGTTGGTGTCTTACTTATTGATTTGATGCTCAAATATTTGTATAGGGGATTGGTGTCTCTAGTAGGTTGGTTCTTATCTCATGATTGTAAGTTAATCATTATTTTTGTGAGGTTGGATTTGTATAGTAGCTCCAAGCAACTCTTTTCACCATGGTTTTCCCATTTTGGGTTTTCATATATATCTAGTGTTCATTGTGTGAGTGTGTGCATCTATGTTTACTCGATTGATACTAGCTATTTTCATTCATGTTTGGAGAAGTGATTAATGGTAATTTATGTTGAATTAAAGAGTTTTAAATAGAATTGATATATTGATTCACCCCCCTCTCGGTATATTGTATGCCCTTCAATTGGTATTTGAGCCAAGTTTCTTTGGAAAAGATTAATAGCTTGAGGTAGATTCAAGATGGAACACTCAGTGGCTCAAGAAGGATTATCTTCAAATAAGGCACCACTCTTTGATGGATCCAAGTATGCCTTTTGGAAAGTAAGTGTAGACATCCAAATTTGATCACTTCCATATGATCAAAATCGTCTATTATATTCATCTATTCCATTAACAGTGATTAAATAATTTATTTAATCATTATTTCATTTTCTGCCTAAGGTTCCTAAAGTATGTAATTAAATAAATTAAATACTTTATCTTACACCCTGTTCTTCTCTAAATTAAATAAACATGACAAATTATTTAATTTAGTCTTTTAACCCATTTGAATTAAAACCAATTTTTAATTCATCTTTTTCTCTCTCCTTGTCACATTCTCCATAACCCCCTTTTAATCCAGATTAAATTAATTAAATTGTGATTAGGATGTGCACCACTTAATCTTGATTAAGTGTCACATCCTCCATAATCTCCCACTTGCCTCTAATCTCTCATTAATTACCTTAATCCTATGTTTGCACAACCTTAATCAGAATCATTAGCCACATTTGGCTTAACTTTTCTGGTCAACCTTCCCACTTACCATTTTTGGTATGGACTCCCTTCCCCATGTGAATTTTTAATTCACATTTATTCAACCAAGGTTCCCCTTTTCCCCATGTGAATTTTTAATTCACTTTTATCTTCCCAAGGTCTTCTTCATCCCCCATGCAAATGTGACATGTCATTTTACATGTGCCCAAGGTTTCTAGAACCTTGGACTTGTCACATCTCCCACATGTGACAAATCTCCAGCTTTTTGGAGACCTCCTTTTATCCAATGAATCCTCCATTGAATGTAAATTTTTAATTTACATTTATTTTTCCCACACACTTCCCCTTTTCCCATGGAAATTTTTGAGGAATTCTAAAATTCCTCAAAAGTCTCTTTCATCCTCATTTGGGGACAAGAAGTTCCTTTTTGAGGAAATCTTCTCATCCCCCAAGGTACCTCAAAGGTACTTGTCCTTCATCCACCTCATGTACTTCCCTTCCACCTCTTATCCTTCTCTTCCACCTCATTTACACATCATTCCACCCTAAGACATCTCACCTTCCACATGTCAAGATGTGAGAGTTTGTGAGTCCTCAACTCACCATAGCCCTTCATCTTGATCTTTGTTGGATCAATCCCAACATTGAATTCTTTAGAGAATTTAATTTAGCCTATAAATACCCCTTCAATTCCCTCATTTTGGGAATCAAGTCTTTTGCAACAAAACTCTTGCAAAATTGTCATTCAAGCTCTCATCTACCATAGCATTTAACATCATCAATTCATCTTGCATCCATTCAAATCCATTGTCATCCAAGGAGCACATAAGACTTCAAAAATCAAGGGCCAACCAAAGAAGCAACAATAAGAAGGTATAACAAGTAGTCCATTTGTTTATCTTGTTTTCATATTTTTCTTAAGCTAATCTTATTTGAGGTGCCCTTTTATCTTGCTACTTCTTCCCATTTGCATTATTAATTTTCTGTTTAGCATCTCACATTAGGAGTAGCATTTTATTAGGATCACATTTTTGGCACGCCCAGTGGGACCCACAAAGAGGTCTCTTTCTTTTACGTTTTTTGTTGTTAGCTTATTTGCAGATTCAGGTCACAAAGGGGCAAACTTTCCCTCTGTTTCGACCATTTTTACTGCAGAGGGGCAAACCTGCCCTTGCTATTTCAACCGTTTTCTGCAGAGGGGCGAACCTGCCTTTGTTGTTTCTGACTGTTTTCTACAGAGGGGCGAACCTGCCTTTGTTGTTTCTAACTATTTTCTGTAAAGGGGCGAACCTACCCTTGTTGTTTCTGACTATTTTCTACAGAGGGGGAAACCTACCCTTTGTTGTTTCTGACTGTTTTTTGCAAAGGGGGGAACCTGCCCTTTGTTGTTTCTAACTGTTTTCTATAGAGGGGCGAACCTGCCTTTGCTGTTTCTGATTGTTTTCTACAAAGGGGCAAACTTGCCTTTGTTGTTTCTGACTATTTTCTGCAAAGGGGCGAACCTGCCCTTTGCTATTTCTGACTATTTTCTGCAGAGGGGGGAACCTACCCTTTGTTGTTTCTAACTGTTTTCTGCAGAAGTGCAAACACGGCCTCCCATTTCAATGTTTTGCACTACAGAGGGGCAAATTTTCCCTTAACAACACATTCGAGAAGGTAAAAAAGTGGCATTTTAGCTTCATTTTTGTCTTCTTTCTTTTGTTGTTTTGTACTCTAATCCACTAATCTTGTTTGTTGGTGAGTGAAGTCAGATTTGCTGCAAATCACAAAAAGGGCAAAAAAGATAAACAACTAACATTTGCTTGTAGGGCCTTTATTTTATTCTTTGAAAATCTTTCCTTACTGTTTTATCTATTTACTTAGTATAATTAGGGGAAAGTAAATTGGATGTTGGCTGTGTTTGTTTTATTTGTATCACCCTAAGGGGACATTAATTCATTTTCACCTCCTCCCTTTGCACTTTTGTGTGGATCTGAATGGGGTAGTTGGAAACGATTAGTGTTTTCTTCTTAGAGGGACCTACTTGGGGATTTCATCACCCCAAGGGATGATCCCAACCATGCATATCGGCAATGTATATAAAGGGGGGAGAGCCAAAGTTGTACCTCAATCCAGTTGTGTCGTAATTAGCGAAGCGTTGAAGCTAGGGTGATACCTAGATAAACGTGAAGAGTTGGTTCGAGCCTTTCAGTATCTCGTTGGGGTTCCTGACTCACGCTTGGGATAGACTGGTGTTCACGGTTTGTGCCTCACGTACCGAGTGTATATCGAGAACTCCTTAGAAACTTTGTTCATCCTAGAGTAAGACCTTTATCGGCCATACCCTTTAAAACACTAATCATAGGATTGTGCTTGTTCAAAGTGTCTTTCTGTGAAGAACCAGTGAATTTTGATAAGTCAAACTATCATTGAATCATTTTAAGTCCTTGCAAAAATCCCTCATCTAAACCAAGTTGCATCTCCCACTGCAAAGGGGCAAACTTGCCCCACTATTTCAGCCTTTTTCACTATAGAGGGGCGAACTTGCCCCATTGCTTCAGCCTTTTTCACTACAGAGGGGCGAACTTGCCCCACTATTTCAGCCTTTTCCACTGTAGAGGGGTGAACTTGCCCCACTATTTCAACACTTTTACTGCAAAAGTGTGAATATGCCCCATTGAACGGCCAGTTTCACCCGTTTGATCATTTTAAACCTCCGTTCGAACCCCAAAGCCTTCGTTTGACCATTCGATCATCCTAAACACTCATTTGACTAATTCAAACCTTCATTTAGCCATTCCAAACCTCCATTTAACATTTCCGAAACGTCTATTTACCACAAGACCTAAACATCTTCAACAACACATCTTCCCTTTGCATCCATCATTATTCCTCAACACAAAATCCTTTAAAACCTTGTTTTAGGAGTTGTTTCCCGAATTGACCAAGGCATTAAATTGATCGTTATCCTACATAATCAATCCTTGCCTTCAACCTAATCAATCTACTTCTATATTGAGATGGATTTGTGTTGTAAGTCAACAGCATTGGCCCAAATCAATCCCCTTCCATCTCAAAGTGGATTAGGCGCCATAATAATTGATGTAATCCAATCAACCAATGTTACAAGTCACCTAGGGTGGTTTCCAAATCAGGTTTTAGGATCCCTTCCATCATCCAATCATCATCCAAATCGTCCAATTGATACATCATCAATTGACCTAATTATATCCAACATCATCAATCCAATCATCCAATTGGGACATCAACAATTTATCCAATTGATCCAAACAATCCAATCCTCAAGTTGATACATCATCACTTGATCCAAATCAAATCCAATCATCATCCAATCTCATCAAGTGATACATCATCACTTGATCCAAATCAAATCCAATCATCGCCCAATCACCAAGTTGATACATCATCACTTGATCCAAACCAATCCAATCATCATCCAATCATCAAAAGTGATACATCATCATTTGATCCAATAAAATCCAATCCTCATCTGAATCAGCAAATTGATACATCATCATTTGATCCAATCAAGCCCAACATCAAATCATCATCTAATTCAAATCAATCAATCCAAATAACATTCCACATGATCCCCATAATGGCGTTTCATCCCAATCAAACACTGACATCCAGAATATCACACCACCTAGTGATGAAAACACAGTCAATCAACCCGAAGTCACTGTTGACGAATATCTCAGCAATCCTGCCAATGTCCAAATGACGGATCGCCTCCTAAACGAACGTGGGGATAAGATCCTTGCCACCTTACTCATGAAGGGAGTCAAACCACCATCCGGTTTTGAAACATCACAATATGCCCTTCCCCCATTTGTTGACCCACAAACCTCACAAAATGTTCCAGAAAGTTCCTATGTTCCTGAAGGTGTACCCACTAAAAATTAGTACCACCCCGAACATGGAAATGTTGTCATCCATCAAGTCCAAGAATATCCTCATCTTCTAGCCACCACATCTACCATTCCACCACCTGATCCTAATGACGCCCACACCTATGGCATGTCATCATACATCCCATCTATTCCACCTTTTCCTCCCCCATATTCTAATATTGGGGGCACACCTCCACTTACCAATGCACTACCTCTTGCATTTCAACAACCCCCAAATAATCCACACCAATCCACCACACTACCAGCACTGCCACAACATGTTGCTACTGTTCAAGCTTCATCTCAACACTTGCATCCACAACACCCTTCTATTCTCACACAACCATCACATCAAGTGGTGCAACATACATCTCAACAACAACAACACATCTCACCTAACCCATCACAACAACAATAATACATCCCATCTCACCCGCCTCAACAACAACAAATCTTATCTCATCCACCTTATCAACCTCCACAACAACATGCGCACATCCCTACGCAAACACACCATAACCCACTCACCAAATACCTTTATCATCCCTCTAGCACATACACTATTCCATCCCATACAAACCCTCATCAGAATGTGCAAAACCAAGCACATACCCAACCGCCACCTTACACCAATCCTCCACAACTTCAACACAATCCTCACCAACAAACATTAAATCCATATCCATATGCCATGCAACAACCCACCGTTGCACAAAAAAACCAATCCTATCCACCCTACTTGCAACAACAACAAATTCACCAACAAGCGGCACCCTACGCTTCTTATTATCAACAATCATCATCACATCCACAAAGAGGCCTTACCTCTACACATTACCAAAATGCTATGTAGCAACAAGCCCCCTCTCTTATGTCTTACTATCAACAACAAGTGGCTCCCACTCAACACAACCAATCATCCAACCATCAATCTTCTTACAATCAACCAATGCATTCATACCCGACTCAGCCCATTTATGATCCAACAATGGCAGGGCCATCCTCATCATACCCACAACATTATCCATACACTCAATCCACTTTGACTCCCATCAAAAAAGACTTGGAAGAAGTAAAAGCCACATTAAAGGACTTACAAGCTGGGATGGGAAAACAATCCTTCAAGTTTGAGGACATATGCCCTTATCCGTTTGATCCCTCCATCTCCTTGGTTCCTTTTCCTAAAAATTTTGAGATACCCAAATTTGACAAATACAAAGGAACCAAGGATCCTAGAGCTCACCTTCAAGAGTTTTATGCTCATTGCCAAGAGGTCATGCACAATGACAATTACCTCATCCGAATTTTCCCTAAAAGTCTACAAGGGGTCGCCCTCAACTGGTTTATGGGTCTGGAAAAGGGATCTATCAAAACCTTCGCACAACTATCTAAACAGTTTGTCACTCACTTCTCTTTTAACTTAGAGAAATATATTGACACACTTGATCTCCTCAAAGAAAAACAACATGATGGAGAGACCTTTGCAAGCTACTTGCAAAGATGGTGTGTCTTGGCTGGTAGGATGAAATCCCCACCAATAGAAAAAGACATGGTAACGTTGTTTATCAAAAACTCTCACCCGGATATGGCACATAATTTCCAACTCCATTGCATTACTAATTTTGCAGGACTTGTGGAGAAAGGCCCCATCTTAGAACGAGCCCTTGTCGCAAGAGGACAAGTCAAACATTTCAATTCTGATAGAGAGAAGTCCTTCGGGGATAAACCTCATTTTTGGAATAAAAACAAAAATGTCATCAATGATGGTGTCACTGACACTAAACATGTCCAAGTGGCCAACATCATGCAAAGATATCCTTCCCAGCAATAATCGTCCATTCAGAACACCATATTCGTCCCCCAAGGGGCACCGCGACAACAAGCCAATCAAAATAACCAAGGTGGGAATAAACGACAATTCACTCAGTTGGGAGAACCCCTTAGCACGGTGTTTAATAAGCTTCTTCAAGCTAATTACCCTGTGACATACCCTTACACCAAACCCCTTGATACGTCTAAACCCAAGCCTGCTTGGTTTAAAGACAATGAATACTATGAATTTCACAAAATTAAAGGACATACCTTGGACAAATGTCAAGGCTTAAAAACCTACGACCAAGGTCTCATCGATCGAGGTGAAATACACGTAGATGCTAACACAGCATCTTCATCCAATGCTCAATTACAAATATACCAAAACGCCTTTCCTAACCATAACCAGGGTCCTAGTACATCCAACTCAAATCTTGGACCTGGCAATAACAACCAGCCAGGAAATAGTACCAATAACATCAGCTACAAAAGCGTGCCACATAATTATCAAGGTGTGGTTTCGTATGTAGAACAAGTGGAACCCCATGTATCCATGATACATGTTAAGGGAAAAGATCCACAATGTGTTGTTACTACTCGGCGAACCCGCATCACAGTCCCAGCAGCATCTCCATCCACCCAACGACCATCCGCCAATTCCCAGTATAATATCCTAGACCATCTAGGTAAGACTATAGCCCAAATATCCATTTTGGATCTACTTAAGTCATCTCCCGTACATCAAGATATCCTAACTAAGGCTTTGCAAAGCACACAAGTACCTGATAATATTGACCCTACCCAATTTCAAGCATTGGTAGGCAATCTTTCATTGACCTATCAACTAGCCTTTAGCCAAAAGGACATGCCACATCTTGATTCAAACCACAACCATCCCCTCCATCTTGAGGTCGGTGTCAACTGTCAAAAAGTAAAAAGGGTACTAGTAGATAATGGTTCAGTCTTAAATCTCTGTACATTAAAGTTCATACAACAGGTTGGATACACCCAAGCTTATCTGAGAAATCAAGTGATCACCATCAAGGCCTATGATAATGCAGAGCAAGATTCTAAAAGCATTATTTGCCTCCTTATCCAAGTGGGCCCCATTGTACAATACACTATGTGCCATGTTCTGGACCTTAAACTCCCATACAACATCCTTCTTGGTCGTCCATGGATTCACTCTATGCAAGTCGTACCATCCACCTATCACCAATGCCTAAAATTCCCATTTCAAGGAATGGAAGTCACCATACAAGCCGACGCTCAGCCTTTTGAATACAGTCATGCCTTGGAAGCCTCTTTTCCACATTCACATTATTGCCCAGGGGTCGAAATGGGGGCACCCCCGACATCCGATCCTATCCCATCCACCAATACCCTAAACACGTCATCCCCACCATCATCCACACCTACTTCCACCGTCACCAAGGTCCAGATCATAGATAAGGGATGTGGCGAGTATGAAATGCACACCACACTCAATGTGGCAACCATGCCACCTTTTCCCCGTACATATGGGCAACCGATTCTGCCATTACCAAAAGTAGAAGAAAAGATACTCACCCTCACTTCCAAGAATGTGGGGTCCACAACATTCAATAATTTGGGATCCCTCCAAGATCTAATGGACGATGATATCAGTCAATGGGTTTATTGAGAGGAGCCTAAACCACCACATCCCCTCATTGAATACTTTCACAAAGTCTATCCACATGCCTCCAAATTCATCAAAAATTGCCATTACCAAGGCAGAGGCTTTGGTGCAGAAGAACAAGGAAGATGTCTGCCCATCGAAGCAACTACCATCCGACCAAGGAATTTTGGCTTGGGCTATGATACCAAACAAAAGGGTCTTACAACATCTGCTAACACCTCTAACAATGTTATTGTTGATAATAGTTCCCTTGAAGACATACCGGAGGAGGAGTCCATCATACACGTGTACGACGATCTGAATCACATTGACCTCCCCGCCATGTTTGAATGCTTATCTGTTTGTACCATAACTTTATCCCTTAAACATCCTGAGCTTATCGATCATGACCTACAAGGTAGCACACCAATTAGCACTTTTCCCTCAAAAGATACCTACGTACATCTAATGGGATTGGGGGAAGATGAATGCCCTAATCGCAAAAACAAAAAGAAACAAAAGAAAAATGGGTCATCAAGTGAAGACCTCACTGAGGCACTTTTTGACTACGAAAAAGTAAAAACAAAGGATGTATATGACAGTGAAAACCTTGATACAGCACTGGAAGATGGGGATGTTCATCTTCCCCTTGTAGGAACACGACTATCTGAGCAATCTTCGATTCTCATTGAAGAAATGCAAGAGGTGAACCTAGGGACAGAAGCGACTCCAAGAATAACCTATGTGGCTAAATCTTTATCTGAAGCATAATACACCACCATTGTTTGAATTCTCTATGAAGGGATTATCAACTTTGCATGGGCTTACTCTAATATGCTTGGCTTAGATCCCAATCTTGTTGTCCACCATTTGGATGTTCGTCCAGAGACTAAACCTATCAAGCAAAAGCTCTAAAAAATGCACCCACAAGTGGCATTATTGGTTAAGAAAGAACTAGAAAAGTTACTTTATGCTGGTTTTATCAGGCCCATTGACTACTCTAATTGGATCTCCAATATTGTACCTGTTGCTAAACCCAATGGAGACATCAAGATTTGTACGGATTTCTGGGATCTCAACAAAGATTTCCCAAAAGACGACTTCCCCTTGCCTAACATTGACATGTTAGTCAACATCACTACGGGACACGAGATGCTATCCCTCATGGATGGCTTCTCTGGCTATAATCAGATACGGATTGCCCTCGACGATCAATGTAAAACCGCTTTTACAACAACTTGGGGTACTTTCTGTTATAATGTCATGCCCTTTGGTCTCAAAAATGCAGGGGCAATATATCAACGGGCAATGACGGTTATATTCTATGACCTCATTCACATCATCATGGAAGACTATGTCGATGACCTACTGGCAAAATCTGGAACCAAGGAAGAGCACTCTGCCATTCTGAAACAGATCTTTTAGCGCTTAGAACAATACAAGCTTTGACTAAATCCAAAAAAGTGTGTATTCGGTGTCACATCAAGGAAACTCTTACGCTTCATAGTGTCCCGAAGAGGCATCGAGGTTGACCCAGTTAAGGTGAAAGCTATCATGGATATTCCTCCACCAAGAAACTTGAAACAATTAAGGATCCTCCAAGGGAAACTACAATCCATCTGTCGCTTTATAGCCCAACTTGCAGATAAATGTCAGTCATTTTCCAACCTTCTCAAGAAAGACACCAGCTTCAAGTGGAATCAACAATGTCAGTTGGGCTTCGACATGCTCAAAGGATATTTGGCCCACCCGTGGATCTTGATGCCACCTATCCTTGGCAAACCCCTCCTATTGTACATATCGGCCACATCAGTAGCATTGGGGGCATTATTGGTGCAACATAATGAATCTTCAAAGGAACGGGCGATCTATTACATCAGTCGCACACTAGTTGGGTATGAACTCAACTATTCACCAATGGAAAAGGCCTGTCTTGTTGTGGTCTTCAGCACACAAAAGCTACACCGCTATATGCTCAACCATCCTATAAAATTAATATCCAAAGTCAACCCCCTCAAGTACTTGTTATCCAAGACAGCCCTGACTGGTCAAATGGCTAAATGGATCATGCTCCTCAATGAGTTTGATATAGAATATGTGGATAGAAAAGCCATTAAAGGACAAGTAATAGCTGATCAGTTGGCGGATGCCCCATTAGTGGACGCTTATCCCATAAAAATTGAATTTCTAGATGAAGGAGTATTTGCAGTCTCAGAAACCACCACCTGGACATTGTACTTTGATGGATCACACACCCATAATGGATCAGGGGTAGGAATCTTGCTTATCACCCCCCAAGGCAACTACATACCGAAATCATTTAGACTGACTTTTCCTTGCACCAACAACATCTCTGAATATGAAGCCCTTCTCATTGGCCTCAGAATTGCAGTTCAATGGCATATCACCCACTTGCAAGTTTTTGGTGACTCCCAGTTAGTCATAAAACAGGTCAACGATGAGTTTGTGACAAAGGATGGAATGTTGCCTTACAAATGCATGGTGGATGACTTCAAGAAATATTTCACTACTATCCAATTTGAGCAGATCCCGAAACTCCAAAATAAGGCAGCAAATGCTATGGCTACCATTGGTTCTCTCCTCGACATGCCGAAAGATTGCACAAATTGTCAGTTCCTAGTTGAGCAACTCCTAATCCCCACGTACGATATCCCTGAGAATGACATGGTGTGTGCTATTGTAGGTCTTGAATCCCCTTGGTACCATGACATTTACACCTACATTCATGACAACACCCTCCCACCTGACCTCACAAGAAACCAACGTAAATCATTTATCCAACGCACAGCCCATTACACCATTATCGGTGATACACTTTATCGACGTGGGTATGATGGAACTCTCCTTCGGTGTTTAGATGAAACTGAAGCCCACACAACATTAACAGAAGTGCATAGCGGTATTTGTGGGGCCCATTCTAATGGTATGGCCCTAGCCAAGCGGATTCTCAAAGCAAGATATTACTGGCCCACAATGGAACATGATGCTTGTGAGTATGTCAAAAAGCGTCTTCCATGCCAACAACATGCAGATATGATTCACGCTCTAGCACAAGATCTCCAACCCATCACGACACCTTGGCCATTTTCACAATGGGGTTTTGACTTGATTGGCAAGATCTACCCTCCATCTTCAGATGGTCACACCTTTATCATCATAGCCACTGAATACTTCACCAAGTGGGTGGAAGCCATTCCACTCACTCAAATCACTGGTGTTCAGATCTCTAAGTTCATCCTCTACCATATCCTCTACAGGTATGGTATCCCCTCCACCATCATCACCGACAATAGAAAGCCATTCAAAAATTAGTGCATGAAATTCCTTTATGACACATACCATATCCAGCATCGTTGGTCCACTCCCTATTACCCCCAAGGTAATGGGCAGGCAGAAGCGACAAATAAAACATTAATCAAAATCATTAAGAAGATGGTCAATAGCACTGGCCATGATTGGCACCTCCATATCCATCCTGCTCTTTGGGCCTACCATACATCCATCTGCACCCCTACTGGAGCCACTCCATATTCTCTTTTCTATGGCGCTAAAGCCATCTTTCCGATCGAAGTTGAAATCCCTTCACTTCGCATCTCCCTCAAAAATCTCATCACTGATGAAGACAGCCGAGTGGCACGCTTGGCACAATTGGAATTGCTCGATGAAAAGAGAGTCAAGGATTATACCCATCTGCAAGCTTATCAACATTGACTCAAAAGGAGCTACAATAAGAAATTCTGCCCTCGCCAATTCAAGATTGGTGATTTAATCCTAAAAGAAAATCAGCGGAATCAGCAAGATCAAGAGAAGAAAGGTAAGTTTGAAGCAAACTGGTTGGGCCCTTATGTCATCACCTCGAAGTATGGTTCTGGTGTCTACAGGCTCTCCACCCCTAAAGGTGAGCCTTTGGAGGAACCCATCAACATCATGCATCTGAAGAAGTTCTACACTTAGATCAACTGGGGTATCCTTCCTAGTAAAAGTCAAAAATACAAAAAAATCCAAAAACCCAAAATAGTAAAGAGAAATAATTCGTCCTATGGTGAAAACCACCCCTGCGTGGTGCCTTGGATACGTACGATTGGTGAAAACCTGGCAACGGGCGCCTCTCGTATAGGGCTGAATCATTATCTACCTCGTGTCTTGGTTACTCTATGGCTTATCCGTCGACTCCCTAATCCCCATATCTTTCCATCCGCTTGCATCACCTTGTCGCTTGGTATATTCTGGTTGAGCATTGGACGACCGTCATTCGCTATCCACAATCTTGAGCTTGTTATCCTGATATGAGCTTGTGTCATCTCATCATTGTGTTTTTCTTCCTCTGGGCTCACCCTTCGTGGTCATCTCCATCTTGGTCTCATTGTGAACTACGTTGCCCCTGTGCTTGCACGTAGGCAAGGTTAATCTTTGTACCTGCCCTCGGGGCTTCTCCGTGTCTTCATCCTCCATCTTCTATCATCATCACCCTCTTTCCACTTTTATCATCATCCCCTCTTGAACTATGATGCCTCTACGCTTGCACATAGGCAAGGCTAATCTTTGGATCGGCCCCCAAGGCATTTTGTCCTTCATCACCTATCCTCATGGTCCACTTTCCGATTTTATTCATCCTCGGTCTTTTGTCATCTCCGAACTACATTGCCCCTATGCTTGCACGTAGGCAAGGTTGATCTTTTGATTTTCTCCCAGGGCTTGTGTTTGTCTAGGTCATCCATCGTTTTCCATCAGTCCACTTTCCGCTATTTTACCATGGTCTTTTTTAGAACTACAATGGCTCTATGCTTTCACGTAGACAAGGTTGATATTTCCATCAACCCTCAAGCCCCTAGTTCTTTAGGTTGTGTCTCATCCTATTGTTTTCTTGTTGTCAAGAATGCCCCTATCATCACTGATTCTTCACAAACAAGGTCTCCTCGTATCACGAACTCTACCCAATGACAATCGTCCTGCGCCATCTAGGTCACTTTAGCTTAGTATCCATCATCGGTCTTAACAGGACGCATCCTTCTTAACAGACCACATCAACCCCATCCATCCTTGGGATCTTATGGAAAAGGACGCTTGTAATTGATTATGATCTTTTGGTACTTTTCGATTTTGTTTATCAGTTGATCTCCCTATAAACACTAGTCAAGATCACCATGATCCTTCATATTGTGGTGTGTTTTGCCTAGTTAACATAGGGACATCTCTTGACTTTTATTTTTGTCTGCTGGGATGCCCCACATGGTACCCACCGGGATTCTTTTTGGACCCCGTGTTATGTGGGGGTATCTCTTTGTTCTTGTGGTTATTCCAATACGTAGCCCGACCAACGTCATCACAACTTTGGGGTATTGGGATATCCTTCTTGTTTGTTGTGTTTTTTTTATGCATTAGACATTAATCCGTCTTGGTTTGCATACCCTGACATCTGATGTCTTATGCTATAGCAAAAATCAGTACTCTAAAGGATGGTAAATTGCATTCACGTTGCATTTCATCTCATTGCATATTCCCCCCCCCCCCCTCATCCTGTCTTACTCCTACGTCTATGACTTGTGATTTTGGTTGTGCAAACTCTCATCCACTCCTACTAACTTTTCTTCTCGGGATCCTTACGATCTTTGGTAGGTATTGCACCTCACACATCCTCCACATATCACATACCCATTGATACTTAAGTCTACATTCATTAAAATCGTTTTCCATCCATCCATTTATCCATTTTGCATACATTCATTTATCCATTCATTTAATCATTTTACATCCATTCATTTATCCATTATGCATACATTCATTACATCCATTCATTTAATCGTTTTGCATCCATTCATTTATCCATTTTGCATACATTCATTTATCCATTCATTTAATCATTTTACATCCATTCATTTATCCATTATGCATACATTCATTACATCCATTCATTTAATCGTTTTACATCCATTCATCTATCCATTGTACATACATCCATTATGATTACTTATACATTCATTACATTCATTTAATCATTTTACATCCATTCATTTATCCATTTTGCATCCATACATTTATTCATTTTGCATGCATTCATTTATCCATTTTCCATACATTCACTTGTCCATTCATTTATCCATTTTTCATACATTCATTTATCCATTCATTTATCCATTTTGCATACATTCATTTATCATTCATTTAATCATTTTACATCCATTTATTTCATACATACATTCCCATATCCATCTATAAATCATTAATACAATTACATTACCATTTCTCAATCATTAATCACACATGCATAAGTAAAATAATCACAGCATAACACAACATTTGCATCTACACAACAACATCATATACATATGCTATCATAAGAACATCCATAAAACATCGATACAACACCATATGCATACCATACATCACCAAAATGTGTGACATACTATCAATGGGACCATCACATATTATCATCACAATAATACAATGTCCATATCCAAAATATGGTTACCTCATAATCACCTCCATATCATGCTCAAAATAAGGTGCATCTGAAAATATGCACTACACTACCATCTAGTACCTGTCAAAAGCACCTCATCCTGTCACCTATCCTCTACATGTTCTGAGTTGCCCACATCTGACCTCTGTAGAGACTCAGGTACTGGTCCCCTATGTGTCGGAGTCCCCTGAGACTCACGCCTGGGGGTCTCAAACCGAGAGGGAGCCGGCTGGAAATCACTGAACCCTCTGGTCTGTGTCCCTACCGACTAAGATGGTGTCGGCATCTGGGGTGTCTGTCTAACATATCGCATTGTACATTGCACCGGATCTGGCACTGCCTGCTCATACGCACACCTCCAATACGTTTCCTCCTGCATATAATCATCTCTCTGCCCATCCTGGTACCGAGCGGCATTTCGCTCATGCCTGTACCTATCCCGCTATTTGCTCATGGCCCATCACTCCTACTCCCATGCCTCTTATGCCGCTGTCAGTAGCCGTATCTGCTCTGTGGATCTCTCCCTCTCTGACCGCATAGTCTCCAGCACTACCTCCTCACCCTACCCTCGACATGCCTGCATCTGTGCTATGTCTCTCTCGGCATTCTCTGCCCGGCCTAATGCTGAGTCTCTCTGAAACTGTAGGATCTGGACCTGTTGCCATAGACTATCCCTCTCCCCCTGCAGTGTCTGCATCTGAACCCATAAACCATCCCTCTCCGCCTGTAGAGTCTGCACCTGTCCCTATGCACTCTCTCTCTCCTGCCGCATCATCTCTAGTCTGCCCTCTGCAGCCTCAAGTCTCACCCTCATCTCCTCTACAGATGTCTCTGCCAAAGATACCCTCTCCTGCAGTGCTACCCTCTCCTCCTGAAACCCTGCCACCTGAAGTCTCAATGCCTCCATCTCTCCCCCTCTTGTTGACTCCAGCTAACCTCACATCTATGCAACTGTCATTGCCGCCTCTAGCCTATCTCGGTCTCATGTCACCCAAGCCAACTCCCCCCGTGCTCTCTCCCTCCCTGCTCACATCTCATCCCTCTCTCTCTCCACCACCTGTATATCTGTCATCAGCCGGCCAACAACCCCCTCAAACACTATCACCTATGTCTCTTTCACCCTCTCCACCTTCGCCTCTGCCCTCCTCACCTCCTCCTCTAACATGGATATCCTCGCCTAGGCCCCTCTCAGTAACCCCACCAGATCCTTGACTGCAGCTGCTGGTACTATGGCTAAGGGCTCCATCACCGATACATCTAGGTCCATCGCCTCCTCCTCTCTCTCCTCCTCCATCGGCTCTGCCTGGCGCACCACCCGAATCCTCTGCGGCTATCCTCTCCTCCCCACTCGCATCAATCTTCGTGGCTCCCCTCTAGACTGCCTCTCCCCCATCTCCTGATCAACTGGCTAGACTCTCCTTCGCTGACTACTCTCAGGCCTCTCCATGGGCTGTCCTCTGACCTCCTCCCATGAATCTCTGGCTCTAGGACTCTCCCCTCCTCCTGCTCTGCTCTCACCTGCACCCGCCTCCACCGTACTCTCCCACCAATCCCTATTTGAGTTGTCCTCCCCTCCACCACCTGAAGCATCTCCACCTCTGGCTCACTCTCCAATCTCACCACCTCTATCTCCTCTCCTCCACCACCCGCTCCTTCTACCTCCATCTCCTCTACCACGGCTCTCCTTGTCCTCCTCGATCATAGCCTCCTCCTGACCCTACCCCTCCTCATCGGCTGATCTCCCGTGACACCCTCCTCCGTGCTACCACTCTCATGTCCCTCCTCCTCATGACCACCCTGCTTTGGCTCCTCCTCCTATCCCTCCTCCTGCTCATCAAATGACCCCCCCTCAGCGGCTCCCGCGGCTAGCCCCCCTAGTGTAACCCTCTCCCATCGGTGGTTACGAAACCACTGGTCATATCGATCTGTCATCCTTGCATCCTCTGGACCCTCCCACCTCCCTGGATAGGGCACCCCACTTGCCATCCCCCACTCCTCCCTCACGCCCCTCGCTGACAATGGCGCCCCCAGGGTACCTCTCTAGTAAGCCGACGGAACATAACCGGGGCTCCCGCAATGTCCTGCACAAGACCAAACTATCACGCCACTCAATCTGGCTGATGCATCTCCACTATATGCCCTGGGCTCCCAATCAGGCAACATCTACACATAAAGAATCCTCGTTGTTTCTCCTCCTCGAGCCTCCATCCTCTAAACCGCCGAAACATGGATGGCCACCATATAATGTCCTCTCCCCGTAAATCATCGAACGCCCTCCTCCACCGCTCCACCTCTCCCTGTGTCTCATACTGAAGGATACAACCCCTGGCTGCATCGAACTGCCACGCCACTAGCTCTTTGTCATCCAAATCCCCTCTCTTGATCACTATGGGCCTCATCACCACGATGTACGTCCATCCCCATACCTGCAGTAGCGTCCAGTGCATCAAGCTCTGCCCCCCCCCCCGCAGCAGAGCGAATCCGCCCCCCGCCTGTTAGCGTGGCTGGGGTGGCGTCGCCGCTGGTCGTAGCGGCGTTGTCCGCCTTGTCGAGGGGTGGACATGCCCCTGCAGCAGGGCACCTCCGCCCGCAGCCGAGGCGGATCTGCCTGTCGGGGGGCGTATATGCCCTCCGACGACATTTCCCCCACCCCCCCCTAAAAACACCTTTTTTTCAAAAAAATAAAATTATTCCATTTTCTACCCATTTTTTCATTTTTTTCCACCCACAAAACCCACTTTTTATATTTTCGATAAAATTGTGACAAACACGTTAAAATTTTAAATTAATGCATGAGGGGTTTTGTCACCTACCTGGCGGGGCCCATCCTGCTGCTTATATGACTGTCGAACCTCATCTATCCGGTGGACGATCTCGGTGTCATTATCTCCCAGCATCTTCACTCCTCATTTGCTTGCTATCTCTCTTCTTCTCTCAACTGCCACAGTGCAAATGAGGTGAGGTAATTTTCAAAATTACCTTATATTCACTTGTAAAAAGTATTTTTACCTTTTATTTACCCTTTTATTCCTCTGCTTAATCTCTTCTCTTTTTGAAGCCGCCATTTGCACCCCGTTTGTCTGATTGACTTCATTCAAAAGGAAAACTTGCCTAATTTTTTACCCTCTTTCCAAATATCCCATCCATTTCTTCTTATCAAGATGTTGCCCAGGACCCTTTTTTTTCCCTCGTCACCCTCTCGAGGGGGCATACCCTTCACATTCACCATTTTTCTCAGTCGTAATTAACTCATTCCTGGAGTGGGGCATATCCATCCATTACTCCACTAATTTTGTCTAAAATCCTCTTTCCCACACTGGGGCATCATTTTCACCTTAATTCCTCTATAGAGTCATTTGCACTTTCTTTTCTTTGAAGCACGGTTATTCTAACAATACTTCGAAGAGGGGCCAAATGTAGACATCCAAATTTGATCACTTCCATATGATCAAAATCGTCTATTATATTCATCTATTCCATTAATAGTGATTAAATAATTTATTTAATCATTATTTCATTTTCTGCCTAAGGTTCCTAAAATATGTAATTAAATAAATTAAATACTTTATCTTACACCCTGTTCTTCTCTAAATTAAATAAATATGACAAATTATTTAATTTAGTCTTTTAACCCATTTGAATTAAAACCAATTTTTAATTCATCTTTTTCTCTCTCCTTGTCACATTCTCCATAACCCCCTTTTAATCCAGATTAAATTAATTAATCTGTGATTAGGATGTGCACCACTTAATCTTGATTAAGTGTCACATCCTCCATAATCTCCCACTTGCCTCTAATCTCTCATTAATTACCTTAATCCTGTGTTTGCACAACCTTAATCAAAATCATTAGCCACATTTGGCTTACCTTTTCTGCTCAACCTTCCCACTTACCATTTTTGGTATAGACTCCCTTCCCCATGTGAATTTTTAATTCACATTTATTCAACCAAAGTTCCCCTCTTCCCCATGTGAATTTTTAATTCACTTTTATCTTCCCAAGGTCTTCTTCATCCCCCATGCAAATGTGACATGTCATTTTACATGTGCCCAAGGCTTCTAGAACCTTGGACTTGTCACATCTCTCACATGTCACAAATCTCCAGCTTTTTGGAGACCTCCTTTTACCCAATGAATCCTCCATTTAATGTAAATTTTTAATTTACATTTATTTTTCCCACACACTTCCCCTTTTCCCATGGAGATTTTTGAGGAATTCTAAAATTCCTCAAAATTCTCTTTCATCCTCATTTGGGGACAAGAAGTTCCTTTTTTAGGAAATCTTCTCATCCCCCAAGGTACCTCAAAGGTATTTGTCCTTCATCCACCTTATGTACTTCCCTTCCACCTCTTGTCTTTCTCTTCCACCTCATTTCCACATCACTCCACCCTAAGATATCTCACCTTCCACATGTCAAGATGTGAGGGCTTGTGAGTCCTCAACTCACCGTAGCCCTTCATCTTGATCTTTGTTGGATCAATCCCAACCGTTGAATTCTCTAGAGAATTCAATTTAGTCTATAAATATCCCTTCAATTCCTTCATTTTAAGAAATCAAATCTTTTGTAGCAAAACTCTTAAAAAATTGTCATTCAAACTATCATCCATTATAGCATTTACATCACCAATCCATATTGCATCATTTCATCTTGCATCCATTCAATCCCATTGTCATCCAAGGAGCACACAATTCTTGAAGCATCAAAGGGCCAACCAAGGAAGGAGCAGCAAAGGAAAGGTATAACACACTTAAATCAGTATTTGTTTTAAATCATCCCTTTGTTTCACTTTTTCTTAGGCTAATCTTATTGAGGTGCCCTTTTATCTTGTTACTTCTCTTCACATTGCATTATTAGTTCTTCATCTTGCATCTCACATCAGGAGTAGCATTTTATTAGGATCATAGTAAAGATGGAAGCATACTTGGTGGCCCTAGGATTTGAGGTTTGACAATAAGTTGTGGATGGATATGAGATCCCTGAAAGTCCCCCAAGAGATTAGGTTGAAAAGAAGGCTTGTGAGAATAATTCCAAATCAAGGAATGTTATTTTACGTGGTTTATCAAACTCTAAATTTTTAAATATCGTGCATTGAAGGACAATGAAGGAAGTATGGAGTAAGTTATACAACACCTATGAAGGTGATGGCAAAGTCAAACAAGCAAAGCTTCAAACTCATCAAGCTCAGTTTGAAAATCTAAAAATTTAGGAAAACGAAAACATTGCCACATTCTTGCTTCAGGTTGATGAGGTTGTCAATCCTATCAAAGGTCTTTGTGAAGAATTTAAAGAAGGTATATTGTGAAAAAGGTACTCAGACCCCTTCCCCATAAGTTTGATGTAAAATTATCTATTATCAAAGAAGTGAAAGATTTGAATACTCTAACTATGGATGAGTTACATGCAATTTTGATTACCTATGAAATGATAATCAAGAATGAAAAAATTGTAAAGAAAGAGTTTGCATTCAAAGTGTCCAAGAAGCAAGATGATCCAAATTCAGAAGATGGATCAGATCCAAAGGAAGCAAACTTTATTATAAAATTATAGAGACGTTTCAAAAAGTATAAAGGTAAGTTGCCTTTCAAATTTTTTAATTGTGGTGAAGTAGGGAATTTCATGGCTAAGTGTCCATATAAAGAATCTAAAACGGATGAGAAGTCATTTCCA
Organism: Sequoiadendron giganteum; assembly: GCA_007115665.2. Lineage (NCBI taxonomy): Eukaryota > Viridiplantae > Streptophyta > Pinopsida > Cupressales > Cupressaceae > Sequoiadendron > Sequoiadendron giganteum. The sequence goes on along the minus strand of CM021100.1, from coordinate 734,720,068 downwards.
AAAGATATTTTTTTAGAAAAATTAAAAAGTTATCTCTATCAATGAGGAAGGTTAATGATGATGATCAAGAAACTTTCTAAAATGAAATAAGAAACACTCTTTTCATGGATATGGAAACCTTAAAAGAAGATGTGGAAATAAAATTCAAAATTGATGATGATACAGAAGTAGATCTTGTGGAAGAATGGTTCTATGCTGGCAAGGAAATCAAAAGGTTGAAGAAAAGAATTGTAGAAGAAGTGAAAGTCAAAGAAAAATTATCTCAAAATATTGAGAAAGTAGAGAAGATGGTCATTGATCTGAAGATTCAAGTGGAAGAGGCAAAGAGGTTTGAAGAAGTTTCGACTGAAGGATTGCTATTAAGAGATAAGGAATATGAAAAAATTGAAGTAGATATTGTATCACTAAGGAAAGACCTTGAAAAATTTAATCATCAGATGAAGCTAAAGTTTGGGAAGAGTATTGAGATCTTGGATCAGATAATAGAAATCCAGAGTTTCTCACATATCAAAATCAATCTTGGTTTTACTAATATATAAAAGAATAAGGTGATTGAGCAGCTTGTGAAGTCTGTTGTTGAGAGTCTGAAAGAGAATGGCTTTGAAAATTCAAAATTTGATCAAGTTGTTGCAATCAATGAAAACAAGGTGTTGAATGATGGTTTCATTCAAGTGCATAGACAAAATATAGGATTCTGAAGACAAGCCTCAAAAGGACAAGGATACAATACTAGGTTTAATCGCAATCATTTTGTTCATAAGGTTGTGAATTATAGAAAAGCTCTCGCAGGAAGAAATAAATTTGTTAGCAGAAATTCATTTGCACCTTTGTATAATTTTAATATTAATTGTCACAAATACAACAATATTGGGAATATTACTAGAAACTGTAGAAGCAATTTTGTGAGTCCTCCTATACCAGACACAAAAGGAAATAAGTCAAAATGTCTGAATAATGAAGCAAATAAGGTTTGGAAGAAGAAACCAAAGGAGAAAAGATAAGAGAAATCCATGGTGGCTCAAACAACATTGCATGCCCAAAAGGAGAAGAATTTATGGATTATTAACAGAGGATGATCAAGTCACATGATTGAAGATAAGAGCAAGTTCATTCACTTCAAGAAGTTTGATGGAGGATTTGTAACTCTTGCTAAAAAAAATTTTGCTAAGATTACCAGTAAGGGTATTTTGAGTCTTGATGGTGGAAAGACTAAAACTCATGATGTATTATATGTGGAAGGATTCAAGCACAATCTTCTAAGTGTAATTCAACTATGTAATAAAGACTACAAGCTCTCATTCAGTGCTAAGGGTTGTGAAATCATAAAAACCACTACAAGTGAGCTAGTTGTGGAAGGAAGTAGGATTGATAGTGATGTATATCATCTTAGTGAGGTAAATAGACATAATTAATTCACAATGTAAATAGAAGAGGGTTGGATCTAGCATAGAAGATTGGGACACATCAATTTTGATGATCTTATGAGGATTAGTTCAAAAGGAATGGTAAGAGACATGTCAAAGATCAAGAATCCTCAGTCTACTAGTTGAAAACCATGTCATGAGGGAAAAAAACAAGGACTAGATGTCCTACCAAGGAATATTCTACAATAAATCCATTAGATTTGATTCATACTAATCTATACAAAATGAGGACAAAGAGCATACAAGGTGATAGGTATTTTATGATGCTTATTGATAATTATTCTAGAATGAATTGGATTACTTTTGTAAAAGAAAAATAAAAAGATTTTGAGAAGTTTAAAGAATTTAAGGCTATGGTTGAGAATGAAACCGAAAGAACAATCATATGTCTGAGATCAGACAAAGGTGGAGAATTCAATTCTGGTAGGTATGTTGAATTTTGTGAGTTGCATGGGATCTTGAGACAAATTTCTACTCCTAGAACTCCACAATAGAATGGAGTAGCTAAGAGGAAGAACCATACTATACAAGAGATGGCCAGAACAATGTTAAGTCAAGCAAAGTTGTAAGATATTTATTGGAGAGAAGTAGTTTAGAGTGTAGTGTACATTTTTAATAGAGCTCAAATCATACCAAATATTGCTAAAACACCATATGAACTGTGGAAAGGAAGATCAAATTTAGTTAGACATCTCAAGATATTTGTAATTAAATGCTACATAAAAAAGGATGAAGAACATTTGGGTATGGTGAAGGTATTTTTCTTGGTTATTCTATGACAAGCAAGGCATACAGATGCTATAACGAAAGACTGAAAAGAATTGTGGAAAGTGTCAATGTAAGTATTGATGAAATAATACAGTCTACTTATACTCTGAATGAAGAAGATAATGAAGATATAATCCATAGTAGTGATGAAGACTTAGAAATTGACTCTAAGAATACAATTACAAAGACTTTGGCTAGGTGTATTCAAAAGAATCATTCTAAAGATCAAATTATAGGAGATCTGGATAGTGGGGTTTAGACCTAGAGAATAATTGAGAAAGAAAATGAACAAGTACACTTTGCATTATTATAAAAAATTGAACCAAGATCTTATGTGGAGGCAAGCAAAGAGAAAGGTTGGTTAGATGCTATAGAAGAAGAATTGACTCAAATTAAGAAAAATGAAACTTCAGAATTAGTTTCGAGACCCAAAGATAAAAATATCATTGGTACCAAATGGGTCTTTAGAAATAAGTTGAATGAAGATGGAAAAGTGGTCTGAAACAAGGTCAGACTCGTGTGAAAATGTTATGCTCAAGTTGAGGGAATTGATTTGAAGAAATATTTTCCCCTATAGCAAGGTTGGAGGCAATCATAATGTTTTTGGCCTTATCATTATTTAAGAATTTCAAGGTATATAAAATGGATGTTAAGTCTATGTTTTTGAATGGAAAATTAGAAGAATAAGTCTACATTGAACAACCAAAAGGATTCCAATGTTTAGAAAATTTGGATTTTGTGTGCAGACTAAAAATAAACACTTTATGGACTCAAACAGGCTCGTAGAGCATGGTATTCTAGATTGGATAAATAACTTCAACAACAAATTTTCAGGAGAGGTAGTGCAGATAGTAACTTATACATAGAAATAGAAGGTGATCAATAAATTATTGTTGTTATTTATGTCGATGACATTATCTTTGGCGATAGAAGTGATACTATGTACAAAGGGCTCTAGGATGTAATGCAGAATGAATTAAAAATGTCAATGTTTGGTAAGTTATCTTTATTTCTTGGTTTATATATTTCTAAATCAGGAAAAGATGTATTCATTCTTAGAGCAAATACATTAAGGAGATGTTGAGAAAGTTTAAGATGGAAGAATACAAATCGGTGAGTACACCTATGGTTATTGGGTGTAAATTAAACAAGGATGATGAATCTACTATAGAAAACTAGACTTTTTATAGGTCAATGATTGGAAGTTTGTTGTATGTAACTGCATCCAGACCAGACATAATGCAAGCAGTAGGAATGGTAGCCAAATTTTAGGTAGCACCTAAAGAAACTCATGTCAAATCTGTAAAAGGAATATTTAGATATTTGAAGGCTACAATAGATTTTGGTTCGTGATACCCTAAGAGTGAGAACCTCACACTAACTACATACACAAGTACAAATTGGGTAGGAAATATAGATGATTGAAAAATCACAAGAGGAGGAGATTTCTTTTTTGGTGACAATCTTGTATCCTGGTTAAGCAAGAAGTGAGATTTGGTATCTTTATCTACAACAAAATCAAAGTACATTGTAGCAGCTTCATGTTGCACTCAGGTATTATGGATGAATTCGAACTTGAAGGAGATGAAAATAGAGCTTGATGAACCCATTCCCATACTTTATAACAATATTAGTGCTATAAATATTTTAAGAATTCGATGATGTGTTCAAGGACAAAGCATATTGAAATTAAGTATTATTTTCGGAGAGAGAAGGTTGTAGACAAAGAAGTGAAGTTGGAGTATGTTGAGACCAAGAAGAAATTAGTAGACATTTTCAAAAAACCTCTTCCCAAGGATAACTTTGAGTATCTCTAGCAAACGTTAGGATTTTTTGCTCCCTCCTCTTGAATCAAGAGGAAGTACAGGTTGAGGGGGAGTTTTGAATCCCTATTGTAAGTAGACTTGGTAGTCTTGTAGAGTGTTTTTGAACTAGGTTGAGTAGAAGCAAACTGATCAAAAGATCTCATTCAAGTATGGACTTAGGGGGAGTCTATTCAAGAGGCGGGTTTTTGATTTGTGTAGTGAGCATTTGTCCTTTTCCATTAATTTAAAAGGGGGATAAATGGAACTCAAAATTCTAGATACTGTAAGGAGAGAAAGTGGAACTCACTATGAAGTGGCTTCAACTATTTTTAATATTGGGAATTCTTGATTCTAACACATAAGATTTATCTCTATGTGCTAGTAGTATTTTGTTGTTTGTCATCAATGATAAAGGGGAAGATTGTTGAACATAGGTTGTCATTGATGTCAAAGATGCTTACTGATGTCAAATGAGTGATGTCAGTAGATCGATGAGAATTTAGGAAACCGATGAGAATCAAATTTTAATTACTTCTGTCATGTTTGAACTTCTAAAATTAGGAGGTATTTTTATCATGATTATGTCATGTCAAAGCTTTTGAGAACTACACTATGAAGAAGATGGTGAAATATCATGCTTGTATCTATTCATGTTGTTGGAAGTAGTTTAGAAGTGTTTGTAAAAGTATTATATGAATTGCTAGTCATGCACAATATTACACTATAATAGTGTTTTTCTCTACATTCTACCATAATTAATTGGTATGCTCTATGATTTGAACCTAAATAAAAACTACTCATGCTATATCAGATTCCAAATTTTCAAAGGTAGATCTATAACAAACAAAAATTTGGAAGTAATAGAGTATTGTCTGTGTTGACTAGCTAACTATGGATAGCATCTGTGTGTTTACACCAAAGAAGGAAAGCATTTGCAAGTTGGAGGAAGCATATGAAGGAAAAATAGGACTAGGTTAAGATCCCTAAAAGAATCACACAACATCATATTTTATTGTCAGCAAAAAAATTATTTTATTATCAGCAACAAAATTATTTTAGGACCGACCCACTACACGTTTCATACAAATTTGATTTTAAGTCTACCTTAGCTAACCTAACTAATTGTGGATGGTGTTAAGATATTCTTGGATGAAATAAAACATTGTTGATACTTTTGGGTGTATATATTTATGGCTATAATTCATTAATGGAAAAATATAGTGATTGATTGAGTGAGTGTCATTTTGGGTGATGTAATGGGAGTTTCATCTCAATCATTGTGCACCATTACCAGAAGATCATAGGTTGTGTAGGAGAGCATCTAAAGGAAGATCATATCGAATGTAAATTATGTGATCAACATTGAAGATCCACAAATATTATCAATGTAATCTGGTAGGATTGGTGTCTTACATATTGAGTTGGTGCTTAATTCTTTGTATTAGGGATTGGTGTCTCTAGTAGATTGGTACTTATGAATACAATAGGGGATTGGTGTCTTTGGTAGGTTGGTGCCTACCTCATGATTGTAAGTTACTCATCATTTTTGTGAGGTTGGATTTGGACAGTAGCTCCAAGCAGCTCTTCTCACCGTGGTTTTTCCCATTCTAGGTTTCCACATATATCTGGTTTTCATTTTGTGAATGTGTGCATCTATGTTTGATGGATTGATACTAGATATTTTGATTCATGTTTGGAGAAGTTATTAATGGAAATTCATGTTAAATTAAAGAGTTTTAAATATATTTGATATACCGATTCATCCCCCCTCTCAATATATTGTGTACCCTTCAACTTGGGGTGATGAGACCTCAAAGTTCCAAGGAAACCAAAAGAGGAAGTTGGGATAGGGAAATAAAATGGAAATTTAGAATTGGTACAAATTTCCTTTTGGGACTAAAAGTTCTAACAATACCAAAACCGATGGGAACTCAGGTGTCAAGAACTTGGAGCGACTAGACCAAAATAAGGAGGGATATTTAGCCACTTTTTTGAGATATTTTCAAATGAGCATTTGACTTAAGTTGATAAAGGGATAATACAACTACCAAAGGTATATTTTAGCATGATAAACTCATTAAAATTTCTTGGATCAGTTATAACTGATGGGAAGTAATAGGGGAGGCACAATGTGGCAACATTTTGGTGATTTTTATGGGATGATTGCCTAATAATCATGGAATCTAAGGGCCTTATCAGTCCACTGAGCATGGAGTCATAAGGGGGACTTGCAAAAATTGGATTTCCTTAAAAAGAAACATGAAAAAATAACATGTGTAGACTTGAACATGGAAGAAAACAAAAACACCTAGATCATACATGTTGATGGTCAAAAGTAACACAAAAACATTAACAAGATATTTCTACTCTATTTCTCTTGAAAAAGACAAATGATCTAAAACCACCTATCTTCCAAGGTCTCTATAGTTGATTCTCAACTATGTTGTTATCATTCAGTGGTCCATGCAACCATAATATTCAAGGGGACTACTGGTAAACGAGTACAAACTGAATAGTACAAAGTAACTTAACATTGGGGTTTAAATAAATAGTAAAAGATCAATCAAGGTTTAAGACATCAAGACATGAACACAAATTCCTTTTAATTCAGACATGCAATTCTTATAATGAGTTATTTTCCTAATTTAACTAAAATTGTAGAACAACACAATTTATGAAACAATTCATACCATTGCATTCATTCATAGTGCAAATTTAAAGCATACAACCATTCATCATCACTTTTAAAAAAAAAACTTCTTCAATAGAAAAATCCCATAAGCTCATTATCAGAATTAATAGATCAAGAAACATCAAGAAACATCATTCATAGATAATATAATAAAATGGTTTTAAATTCAGAATCTTCTATTGATTTTCATCAAATAAGAAACATTTTATGCACAAAAAAATGCATTGGCATACGAATAACCATTATTTATCAACATCATCATAAACTAACAAACTTTTTTAAAAATAAAACTACTTTTATTAAAACTGTAAAAATTATCCAAGTATCTTGCATTAAGCTGTAAAAATGAAAATTGTATCTAGTCTTTATGTAGCCAATCTGACTTCAATTAGCCAACCTTTACAATGAGGAGAGAATCCTAAGTTATAGAAAAAATACACATCAATCTCTCCTGTCAAAAATCAAGATCTACAAATTTGGGCCTAGATCCACAATTATAGGGGCACCTAGTTAAGTCTGAGTATTGTCTTTGTTGGAACTGATGGAGCTGAAAAGGTACGCCTTGTGTCTATTTAGCCAAAATTTGACTCGGTGTTTTGACTCTATCTTCTACCGATTACCATGATCTATCTCTGACTTACCTAAACTGATCTGGAGTTATCCATTTGCACAAAAACTGACATGGAAGTGTTGTTGTCCAAAAAGGCATCTGAAACTGGTTGACACATTTGATTCAATTCTTCTAAAAAAATGAATATTGTCCTTTACTTTTCATCTTCATGAGGAATCCCATGATACTCATCATAATTTCAAGAAGATCTGCTTCAGGGTATCATCATCAGGCCCATCGACCCAATCAACTTTAAACTTTGAACCTTCAAACTTCTTTTTCACTGCAGCAACAATTTCCCTTAGTTGGCCAATGTTTGTGATTGCTCATCTCATGTCACACCTGATGTCCAATAGCCTATCTACAAGTGTTGACTCAACATTGTCTCCTTATTTTATTATTTTATCGAGTCGTACCTCCCAAGCATCTTTTATTTCTCCCAATGATTTGAGTCTTTGATCCGGAGGTAAAGCCTTATCCATGAGTTTTGCAACAATACCCTCAAATATGCTAGCATGCTCCCATATCTCATGAATTCCTTTGAGCATAGCTATTCTTTGTTCAATGAGATTTTTGGTTTTGAAAACTGACACATTAATAGCCTTTGAAATATACTTAGGATCCTCATCACCCAAAATCTGTGATTGAATCAATTCTTCACTGGAACTTTTATTTATCACCTTTAACTTTCCCAAGTATTGCCTAAGCTTTTCTTCCTCATCCCACCATTTCTTAATAAATTCTTGTATTGTTTTGACCAAGGTAGGGCATGCACAATAGTGTTTAAAACCTTCTCCCAGATGTTTATCCATGTGAGACCTAAGAACACTAAACCAATTGTCAAACCAGGTGGCCTTCTTTTTCATCTCATTCAACCCATCCACCTCCTTGTGGCTCATTAAAATAAGTATTTTTGATGGTGTTAGCTGCTCTGGAGTAGATATGATTAATTCTTTCAAAAATTCCTTCATCTTTCCAACTTGAGCCTTAAGCTCATCTTTAGCTTGCTTATCCTTGATCAATCATGATTTGGTGGTGGTGGCAACAATATCAATTAGATTTATCAATTGATTTTTGGTCTGTCTACCCAGATTGATAGTGCTTACTTGATAAAATATAGCCTATAATTCTCTATCATCTTTGTCAGCAATAGGTGTATTAATTTCTACTATCAAGTCTCCAGCATTAGTCAACTTTTTAAAATGGACAGCTCAAGGTTTCTTCTTCAGTTTCCCCTTGTATATCTCCTTCATCATTTCATCCCATGCCACCGACTAAGCTTGAACCTATTGTCTCTTTTCCAAATTTAGCTTGAGCCAAGTGGGAGAAATTGACTGAGTAGTTACATGTTGTGTACTGTGAGGTGTTAATGACAAAGGTGTACAAGAAAGTACCTCTACGGTCTACTCGAAAGAAGTCTTTTGTTGCTCCTCTTGTTCCTTCAGCAAGCTTTCTTGTTCTATTTTATTATTTTGAGTTCTAATATTTTCTATCTTTCTCATCTCTTCTTCCTTTTGTGTAGCCTCCTCTTCATCTCTTAGCCTCTGTTGTTCCAACTCCTTTGCAGCTAACTCTTTCTCATTTTTCCTTTGTTGTTCTAATTCCTATGTAATGGCTTCTTCTTCAGCTTTCTTCTTCTAAGCTAGCTCTTCATATTTCTTTCTTTTTTCCTCCTCCTCAATAGCTTGCCTTTCAACAACTTCCAATATTTCCTTTTGCTCATCTTCTATAAAAACCTCGTTCATTGCAACCTCACCCCATAAACTTCTAGGCTCAAACCCAGTTTCTTCTTCTCCAGGTTCTTCCTCAGCTTTCTCCAGGTATTATTCCCATTCTCCTCTTTCTCCTTCCTGAGATGGATTTTTCTTAGAATCTGAGGGGATATGTGAATCAGTTACATTAATCACCAGAGGTCCTCCTTCTTCAATAGCTACTATTCCTGAATTTGATGGGGGCAATAGGAGTGATATCCTTAGTTTGTAAAGGGACAATAGAATGTCCTTCTTCATAAGATTGTTGTCTAGAATACACATTAGCTAAAGGTGTGGTGCCAAGACTTGAAATAACCTCAGCAATGGCTGCCTCATAAGTAACTTTATCTCTTTCTTGGCTGCCTCTATTGCTGCAACACCTTTCTTCAATCTTTTGTATTGTCTTGTTTCAACAAAGGAAGTAGGTTCACTACTAGAATCCCTTTTCTTTGAATCCTTTACCCTTGGTTTTTTTAAATGGAGTTCAATTCATTTCACACTTATGTCCACTACTACCCATGACACTTTACAGATATTAGTTTCCTCCTTTTCCATCTAATTGATTGGCTCTAAAACCTTAGTAGCCATTTTATCCATTTCATATCTGGGATCAAGAGTGATCCCATCATCAGTAGTGCCTTATGGTATATTTGTTCTAACCTCAAAATCCTTCATCTAGGGAATTGTCAATCTTTTATACCCCCTTTTCCTCACTTCAAACTAATCTTGCAGGTTGTCCCAAAAGTCTTCAAGAAGTGGTTGATGATGAGGAAACTATGAAGCATACAACCCATACATTTTCCTCTTTGGATCAAAATACTTCCTAGATGTATGTTGCTAGAAATTCATGGACTGAAATTCTTCTATTTTTGTTTTGGCTACTATTGAAGAGGAATAAGAATAAAACCCCAACTGTATTGGAAAAGAATGGCAACAAGTCTTATGTTGAGAAAAAAACTTAACATTCTTATCCACAACTTGACAAGTGAACTCCATCAAGACCCATCTATCACTACAACACCTCAACAATTTAAAAGGGTGTTTGTCATATCCAAACCATCTAAAATAAGTAGACTTGGGGTATTGAATAAACCAATATCCCCATTCTTCAATAAATTCCATGGCCTCTGGTGATAACTTGAAACCAACATCACCTGTGAGTTGATTAATGATAACATATAGAAATGAATCATTAACTCTTTTAAAATGTTGCTTTGCCTTCATAAGCTCCAACTACTCATAATATTCCCAGACCTTCTTCTGATCTAGGCCATCATCAATTGACCCTTTGGTATTCAACTCGAGAAACTGTCCCATCCTTGCAAAACAATATATAATAATGAAGGCATATAGAAGGTCTTAGTTTCCACTACTTTCAGTAGTTGGTCATGAATGTTATCTGAAATAATCTACCCCCAATCAAGAAATTACTTTCCTTCTAAAATCAGTTGGATGAACGAAAACATCCAGTGTTCAAACATACGGGAGTTCTCTTTGCCAAACACTCTTGCTAACAATGTAATCATGTCCCCAATGTCTTAAGAAAAATTTAGGCCTCTTGGGTTAGGTGGCAACTTCTTTACTAATTTATTTTCTATCTTGAGCCACCTTTTATTAATTACCCTTTTGTTTCCATCACATCTGTTGCCTAGAGTTTGAGTGCATCAAAATTAGTCATAATCTTGAGACTAGGGTAAGGAGGAGGATCAAAAACTAGTCTAATCATTGCTAGGGTTAAATCAATTATTACATTGCCATGTGAATCAATGCATTGCTTTTGAGTAGGATTGTATGTTTGTGTAGTAGTTAATAAGAACTCAAGACATTGCACAACAATAGGAAAACTAGCCACATGAGCCAACCCAGACTCTACAATCCTCTTGGCCCTTGGGGTAGCATCCTCTAAAAAGGTATCTTTGTGAAACTGGTCCAAATCAATGTGCCCCACTAATGTATCGATGATATTCATATTAGACCCGAACTTAGATTGTACCGGGGTCCCTTGGAACTTATACTTCATTGTGACAAGGACTTGTTTTGGTTTTAACCTCTTGGCCTTTACCCCCTTGGATGTTCCTTTAGTGGAAACTTCCTCCTCTAAATCAAATATTTGTTATTTATCCTGCAATATTGACAATTATCAAGCAAGGAAAAGACATGTGAAGATAAATTTAACACAAGCATTCATATTATATCACCATTCATTCAAGATAAATCTTCATTCAACAAGTTAATTCAACATCTTTGGGTTTTAAGTTTGGGGTGGAACCAAGAACCTAACCATTCTAATCATAAAATTGAACTTTGTCAGAAGTCAGGATCAATTCCTGACTTGACACCTATACTCATAGTAGTGAATAAGTTTAGTATCATTCCATGGTCTGATACTGCAATGTGTTCAGAAATCAAGATTGAGCCTTCACCGGGTAGTGGTAGTTAACAAACAGAGTCAATAAAGTTTCTCTCTGAGTTCTGATCCTGATGATGAATCAGAAGTCAGAATTAGGTTGTGAATAGTAACTAGACTCATAGTGATGAACAAGTGTAAGTAGCTTATTGAGTTTTGATCTCGATAAGATATCACAAATCAAGGTCAAGACTTCATTATGAACCAAACCTTAAGTATGTGTAGTGGAAATAGGTCATCCCCGAGTTCCAATCCTGACATTTTGTTGGAAGTCGGAATTGGGGTGACACCAAGTCATGGTACTTAATGGTATATCAAAGGTTTGGTGTTGATCTAATTTTTGATCCTGATGGTTATCCAGGGATCAAAACTGAGACATGGAGTGGTACATTATCAAAAACATTTTAACATTCTATGGTGACGATCTGATACTCGATCCTGATAGAACATCAAAAGTCAAAATCGGAGCAAGTGAAAGAGCTAGAGCTAGATAGTGGTAAAAACCTAAGTGCAGTTTGGATTTCTGATTTGGAAATACATGTGGGAATTGGGAATAACACAATCAGTAATAAACAAAGTAAAAATAGATGTAACAATATCTTTAAATTGCACCTTCAGGATTGGATTGTGGTTGGATTCAAAATTTTGATCCATAACAGTCAAAATTTAAAATTTATCAATGCAAACACACTCTTGACCCAGCAGTATGGAAAAACCCTAGAGCACGACAAGATGGAAAATCCCGCGAACAAAAATAAAACCAAAACATGAGGGAAAACCCAAACTCGCAAAACCCAAAATGAAACAAGGGCAACCAAATAGAAAAAACAAGAAAGAACAAATGAACAAGAAAAGAAAACAAGAAACCTAAAAGAAACGTGAAACAACGAGCAAAGAAAACAGAGGCAAAACAAGAACAAAGGAAAATGCAGGGCAAAAACCTCTACCTCGAAATGCAATCAAGAATCTGACAGCATAATGAGAAATCAAAGCACCTCCTCAAACCCTAACTCTTGGTGTCACTCTGGTTCGCTTTGTCAAACTATACAAGCCAGAATGGATGGAAACCGAGGAGCAGTGAAATAAAAACTCGTTCACGTGTGTGAATGGTTAGACATTAATGCGAGTTGATCAAGCCTCGGGATCGAGGTAGGAGTCATTAATGCGCATTTGCAAGAACATAGGTAAGCAGGAGTCGGGATAGAAACTTGAGATGACATCGAACTTTCAATAAGTGCAAAGTTCAAATGAAGGTCTGAAGTTTGAACCCCGACAAAAAAATAAAGACAAAGCGGGAATTAGAATCTGGATGAGACATGAAACAAGAACTTTGAAAAAGATATTAGTTCAAGTTCTGATTCAAAGTTTGATTCCAAAAAACACAAAGAGAGTTGGAAGTCGAGATCAAGATGTGAATAGGAACTAAGAACTTTTGAAAAAAAATTGGTTCTGGTTCCGTTCTGATGTACGATTCCAACATAAGCAAAAACGTACAAAGAAGAAACGTGGAAATCAGGTTCGAAATAGGAACAATAACTTACACTTTTGAGGGTGCAAGGTGACGCTTCCGATCCGAAACTCGACTCTGACACACACACACACAAAAAACATAGGGCAAAGCACGGGGGTCGGGATCGGAACACAAACAAGAAATTGAACTTAGAAAGTAACAAGTGTGAGTGCCAATCCGAAACCCAAACCCAAAAAACAAAGGAAAACCAGGACTAAAGAGAAAAAGAAACAACTCTTATGACCCGAACAAGAACACCAAGGACAAAACAAACAAAGGGGGGGCCATTTTGACCTAAAACAAAATGGGGTGGCTATGCAAGGCATAACAATACATTCCCTTAAAGAGAATGTAGAGTGTGTAGCAATGCTTCTTTGAAAAGTAACAACTAAGATAATATGTACATGACCTCTCAAAAGTCCCTTAAAAATAAGGTTTGAGATGAATTCCATTAACTAGGATTAGAAGAGCCTCAACATCCAGCTTGGAGAGATGAAACACATAGGCCTCCTTATAGTTGGTGATGAAATGCGAACCACTCCAAATGACATCAAATTTGGTATGCTTTTCTCCTTTGGCTTTGTCTACATCCCATTTCAACACCAAATCTTGCTCTCATAACACTATGTGGACAAATTTCTTATCAAAATTTATCTTGACCTATGCTTGATGAGTCCTAAGGGTATGCATAACCTTGTTCTTGGATTATTATAACTCCATTAGCTCTACCAACCTCACCATCATGGCATCATTTTCTACTTATTATAGTTGTTGTGCTAACCCAAGAGAAGGTAACACTAGTGATAATGGTAGTCTTTCTCCTCCCTTCCATAAACCAAAATGAAAGGGGAATTTCCAATAACTCTCTTGGCAGTGATCCTAACAAACCAAATGGCTATCTTCATTTTTTTATACCAAAACCTTTGATTATCCTTAATAGTCCTTTTAATTATCCTAATGAGGTTTTTTTTTAAGACTTAGCCAAGCCATTACCTTGAGGGTAATAATTTGATGATTTTTTTGAGTATATACCATGTCTAACTTCCCAATTATTGATTTGGGTACCAAAAAAATATTTAGAATTATCAGAGATGATGGTGGAAGGGGCACCAAACCTGGTCACAATTCCATCAAGGAATTCCAAAACTGAAGTCTTAGTAGCATCCTTTAATGTAATTACCTATGTCCACCTACTGAAGTAGTTTTTGGTTGCTAAAATTCATTTACGTGGTTGCTAAAATTCATTTATGACCAACGTTAGATGGTGGACTTGTCATACCACTAAAATCCTACCCCTATTGTGTAAATGGGTGGTCTACCTAAATGGGATGAAGAGGAAGGGCAACTAACCTTTGTTTTGTAGAAAAGAAAGCACACTTCTTGCAAATATTCACCTATATATGAGCATCATTAAATAGGGTTTGTCAATAATATCTAGCCCTTATTATTTTAGTAATAGTGGTCCTCGCAGAAAAATGGCCACCTAAAGAGCCATCATGGAATTATTTTAACAATATGCTAACTTGATTTTGTTCAATGCACATTAACAACACTCCATAAAGTTCTTTTTTCTTAAAATTATGCCATACACTAAGACATATGGGATGGATTTCAATAGAAAGTGCCTTCTTCTAGTTTAATCTAGACCTACATGATATCTACCTTCCTACAAAAAGATAGTCATATTGTTCACCCATTTGTTCTGAGTATCAATGTTGAATATTTGGTCCTCTTGTAACATGAGGGAAACCTTTATACGAATCTCAAATGCTAAGACAAGTTGCCCATAGAACCACTTGGATCTCACAAGCATAGTGATCTTAATATCAATGTCATACTCCATAACCTTAGTGACCCACAAAGCTCTTTTTTACTAATATCTTTACTCAACAAAAAATATTTGATGTTGGCATGAGAGACCATCAACTAGATCCTATTGTTAGACAACGCATGCCTAATTTTTTCAATGCTCTAACAACAAGGACTTGTTTCTTAGCATAGCTATACTTGATCTCATAATATTTAAGTCTGTCATTGAAGAAGGCAATAGGTTGCTCAAGATTTTCATTATTTAGTTGTATCAAGATAATTGATACACTTGCTTCTCCTCAAAAAGTGCAAAGAAAAAATTCCTTATCATAGTTAGGATTGACAGGGGTGGGAGCCTAAGTGATTACTTGTTTGATAGCCTCAAAGCTATCTTTCCCTTCTTTGGTCCAACTAAAGACCATATTTTCTCTTTATCATAGAGGTAAGAGGCTTTACCAAAGTAACAAGGTTGGAAATGAATCTTCTCACAAAATTAATTCTTCCTAGGAAGCTTTGTATCCTTTCTTATGGATAGGGAGTGAAATAGATAGGATGGACTCCACTCTCTCTATATTAATGGCCAAACCATCTTTGGAAATAATGTGTCCAAGTAATTTTCCTTGGTCAGTGGAAAATACACTCTTGTTTGGGTTTTAAGAAATACCATACTCCCTGCACTTCTTGAAGACTTGTTCAAGGTGGCTAAAGTGATCACCTACATGTTTTGAAAATATTCATATGTCATCCAAGTAGACCAACACATTTTTTTTTAAAACACCTTGAAATTCCATGTTCATGGCTCACTAAAAGGTGGCGCTAGCATTGGTTAACCCAAAAGGAATATTGCAATAAGCATAGGTACCCCATTTGATAGTAAATTTTGTCTTATATTGGTCAAATTCATGGACTAGAATTTGATTGTGGCCTAAGTAGCCATCCAAGAAAAAAATCTTTCTAAACCACTAACCTTTTGTAAAATTTGATCCATGGAGGGGAGAGGGTAATTATCCTTTAGAGAGGCTCTATTCATGTAACGCCTCGCCGTGTGAACCCCAAAGGACAACAAACACCACAATTTTTATTTTTTTTGAAAGAGAAATATTAATAGGATGAATATGTATATACATTACATGAAAAGCCATTGTGCATTTACAAAAACATCTACATCCTCTAGGGTACACGTGGTGGCATTACTAAATGTAAATCCCATACAAACAACATCGTTAAAGATAGTTCCAAGAAGATAACAATAGATACACACAATCACAAGATAAAAATAATGGTATGTGCAGCCAACCATGAACATTAGGAAGTAAGGATACATCATATAATTACAATTCAACTCATAGTTTAATAATACCATTGTGGAGCATATTTCCATAGATACAACATATCATGGATTCAACCGAACATTACATGATGCTTCCCTTATATCCACAGGAAGAGTAAAAGAAGTACAAGAATGATACATAATGGAGAATAAGGTACAATATTTTGGGGTAGTCTTCAACCAAGTGAAGCTCTGGAGACTGCATCCGCTTCTGCATCATGAACACAACTTGGGAACCCAATGGGGTGCATAACACGTTCCACCCGACCGCATGGACCCAAAGGTCCACCCCCCGTGTTAGGAGATGACAAGAAAAGACCCACGTCCAAGACATACAAGCAGAACAATCACAAGACCAAATCACAAGGTCAACCAAAAACATAACATAACACAATCTCAATGACCACATATAAGGTGACTGCTTCCAAAGGCATACGAAGGAAAACAAGGAATACTATGGGAGAGTGTCATCACACGGTCATATCATGGGTTATCCTGACTACCTCACAATAGGTGTCGGCCCCCATCTATGGTTATCCTGACTGCCTCTCATTAGGCACCGGCCCCATAGGGTGACACGTGTGGAACCACTAGCCTCTCACGAGGACGAGGTAGTGATCTTGCCAACCACGGCCTTCTCAGCTCACCCTTAGTCTGTGAAAGCACTAACGGCATGGATGAGGTATCTTACTATCTTAATTAATGTGATACTACCCAAACCCACTAATTTATTATATTAGGTTTTCACTTGTTTAACCAACTCTTTCATGGGTTATCCTGACAACCCCTTTTGTGCGCCGGCCCCCATGAAGAGCCACCCTCCCCAATAGTTCCTAAACAAAACTCACAACAACAAGGGGTGTACCAAACATAGAAGTCACAACACAAGCACGTGTGCGAGGCATGAACCATCTCGCTCATGGTCAAACTAAGGCAAAACAAATCATAAAACAAAGTACACCCATGAGAACATAAATTAGAAATATGTTCAATGGAACACAAAGGTTTAATCATGGGAAAATTCAACACAATCAAGTTTCCCATTGCCTTTGGAAGCCTAACAACTTACCACCCATGACTATTAAAAGAAAGTGACTTAACATTTATGGGTTCCCAACATATCTATAACATGTATTTTCCTACAGATTGCCTCAAAGCGAAATAAGGCAAGTGGAAAATATGGACAACATGGAATCCACTAATATACATAAGAAAACAATTCCAACGAGCACTCGGGATATAAACAAAATAATTATCTAAACATGATCAAGACGACTATAGATACCCATTCATTTAACGTGATCATAATTCCAATCTTATTAAAAATAATGTAATGAATAATTAAATAATCCACTATAATTAGAGCTTTTCCATCATAATATTTTTAAATAGATCAGATTTAAAATATAACCTATAATAAATTCAGTTCAAATGTAACATGTTTGTTTATTCCCAAATAATAGGTTTAATTAAAAACGTAATGTATGCCTTGATTGTTATAAATAAATTCAATGAAGATCTCACATAACAACTTGTTTGCAAATCATAAATCCATTGAATTTTTAAATAATTTTTAACTTGCAATTATTCCAAATTTTAAATGTACTTGAGAACAATTTCTAATTTAGATATATCAAAAACTAAATCTGATTTAAAATGTAACTAAAATAAATTTAGTTTTAATGTACCTGATTTAGAGTAAATGATAATTTAATTTATTTATCATTTCTGAAAAAAAAAACACAGAAATACATCCTATTCATTTATCACTTCAAAAATAATGGATTTAATTAAAATGTACTTATACCTTTATAAACTAACTAAATTTAATTAAAATATAACTAATGATTTATTGAAAATCACAAATCTAGTATTAAAAGAATTGGTACATAAACTTCAACTTTAGATATACTTGAAATTAAAACTTAAAAGAAAAAAATCTATACACAATAATTAAAACTTTCATTCTTAAATAATAACTAACTTTCATAGCTTTTAACTAAAATCATATAAATTACCTTGATTGAATTTATTTAAAACAAACAGACCATCCTCAATCAATGTTTACTGTTTCCGGTAAAAATTCTCACCACAAATTTAACACAATAGTAACTTACAATAATTCACTATTTAGAAATATATAAATAAATAAAAACATAAAAACATTATTTATTCTAATTATTCTTATAATTTATTATATAATTACTAACTAATCTTCTAATTTTCAGAGATCAAGTTGTGACTTCACTAAGATGATATATACTTTGTTTTTGTATTAGGAATTCTATGCTTACAAATATATATATATATATATATCATTTACAATTCAATAAATCTAATATTTTCTTTAAATTTATTCTACTTCATTCACAAATATGTAATTATTATTATAACTTGCAATTTTCAATGCAAGCGTTTGGTGATAAGTGGAGAATACATGAACAGCTTTACCTAATTCATATACATGGAAATCAATAAAAATTAACTTCAGAAAAAAGGATATGCACAAAATGGATTTTGTGGATTTTGTAAGGATGGCCTCAAATCTCTGAATTAATGAAGTGCATACTTAAAACCTACTTAAATATTTTAATTTCAAGTGCAGCAATTGTGATAGATTACCAACAAAAATCAAGGATTATTAAAACCTTTAAACTTCCTCTTATGTTCAAGGGTTGAGGCTAGTTAACCATCCTCTTTTCTAGCAAGCTTAGTAATAATTTTAAATTAATTAAGCAAGTGAAAATTTGCAACAAGGCAAAGAAGGGTATGATTTTAGCAATAAAATGTGTGCTTGTTGTCAATGACAAAAGGATTTGAAAATAAGAAAAATAAAATAAAAATAAAAATAAATAAAAATTATGACTTATGATTTTTGTTCTAACAATCTGGCCAAAGGAAGCTGATTTGCCCAACTCAAAATATAACAGTGTTCTTTTAGCATCTCCAGAAAGATATATATATATATATATATATATACACACTTTGCTGGAGGGGATTGCAACTGGACAACAATACGAGAGGCAAGTGGGAATCTCTTCCCAATATGAAAAATCATGGATATAAGAATTCTAAGGGGCTTTCATTAAAACCCATTTATGTGCATAAAAAGATTAGAATGCAAATTGTAACATTTCAAGAGTTTAGGTGCCAAAGTCCATTTGTTTTATGTAAATACATATTTACCCTTACTAAATTATATTGCAGTAAATCAAGCCTATTTATTTGCAAACCAGTAATAGGAAACTAGACAACAATGGTACTTGATTTCCCTTGCTATTTGTAATGAGAGTCTGATGACAAGACCACTTCCTCCTTTCTTTTTTCGTTTCCTCTTCCCCTTTTTTTTTTTTTACCAAAGCCTATTTTGTTGTTTTACCTTCGTGTTTTACCGTACATGCCTCTGTCTCCATTCCTCCATTTTTTATTAAGAAAGCTTAAACATAAACGAGACAAGTTGCTAATTACTAAATTTTATTTTCACCACTCGGCACCTTATAATTACCCTGCTTGACACTTGGAGGAATTTAGTAAATTAAGAAATTTACCCCCACTAATCTTGACTGTCGTAAGGGAAATAATTTTGATGTTTATTTCCTTATTTTCATGGTATCATGCTTAATCAAATCTGGGTGGGTAAACTTTTTAAAATATTTATGTATACCCATAATTGTTGTTTATAATTTTATTTTATTTTTTATTTTTTTATTTTAAAAAAAAACTTTACTTTAGGGGGTAATATTTTATTACATCCCTCTATCAAATAATTTAAACTTTGTGGATTATCAATCCACTTTATTTAAATTAAAATAACCATAATTTATAAATGCAAATTTATGTTTTATTTGTATTTCAGTATGATTATAATCCGTACATTAATTTAATATTTTAATTATTAAGATTCCCTTAATAAATTACTAATTTAATTTATTACCATAACTAAACCCATATTATAAAAATGAGCTACAAAGCTCAAAACAAGGCCTAAATGAACATAAACAACGACTATGCCTGATACCAAAAAAAAACACATCAATTATCCAATTATCAATAATGATACGCATCCAAATAAAACAATACGCATCCAAATAAAACAATAGGCACATCAAGATTTACGAATAGAAACAATCAACATTAAACAATACTATACCATACAAGATGAAATACTGATGGATGACATCATCAAACATTGACAGGACGATAGACACAGACGAGGACACTTTCTTGTCAAATCCTTAAACCACGTCATATCCATTGGGTATTTATGAGGCTCGCCCTGTCTTGCCAGTGCAGGTGGAATCGAGGCTTTGGTACCTGCAACCCTGCATAAAAACACAAGTGTCAAAGCAATATATATATATATGTTTGATGCCATACACACCGTGAGAGAGAATTGCAGTGTGGCAAGGCGCTCACATATGAGCGATGCAACACCGTCCCTCTCACCCAAACCTCAAGCAATAGCACATTCATCAAAAATATCATGAAATGAGTATTAAACCATTTACATAACCACACAATATTGTAAAATCAGGTGGAGACAAACACCAAGCATCATTATATCATCAACATCGTAAAACAGTATCATGTGCATCCAAGCAAAACACATAAGTCAAACAAGTGAAACAATCACCAACGTAATCACGAGTATGAAACAAACATAATAGTATCGAAATAGATTAGTATCACGAGAGGCACTACAATTCAACTCTTTGAAGTCCACACAAAAGCCTTATTTTCCCAATCTTATTTCTTATGGGAACTAAGTTTTCCATCCATGAAGAATGTTTTATAAATATAATCTCAACCTCTATTAATTTATTCAACTCCTTCCAAATCACAAGCTCAATCTTAGGATTGATAGGTCTTTGTTTCTGTCTAACATGATTAACATCTAGGTCTATCACAATGGTGTGATGGTCCACGTTACGATCAAAACCATTTAAATGCTCATAGGTATGAGCAATTACATCATCATAAACTTGGCAAAGATTAATCAAATTTTTATTGTCAATTTCAAAATATACCTTACCCAGTTTCAAAGATCTTCCTTCTATAATTGTGACTGGCTTGTAGTCACCCTTCTTCACAGCCAGGTCTTCTTATTCTTCAAGTTGTCATTTGAATTAAAGATACTCTCAAGGGTGATTAGACCTTTTGACAACTTGTTGCTATTTAGTTGCATGATCTGATCTTCATATTGGTATTGCAATTTATAGTGATTTTTAGCAAAAAAAATCTACCTCCTCTTGAAGAAAATTGATAATTTATTGATCATTTTCAAAGACCTACCAATTTACCTAGTTGTCTAAAACAACAAGCCTTACAATGAGCCTAGAAATGGTTCTCTTTCCTATTCAAAATATATGTTGGTATATCAAATTGAGCATCAATTATTGCAAGTCTGTCAACATGTTTATTTTGACTTCTAGGAATAGTTTGGATGCCAAAGCCCTCAAAACCCTCAATCAAATCCCAAAACCTATGTTTGTAGGATTTGAGCAGGTTATTCTTGGTTATACTCTAAGTTCTGATTTGGTTGAAAACTAATTCACTGTCACTAAAGACCTGCAACAATTTGATCTTTTTTTGTTAAAGTTGGAGGCCTTGGATGAGGGCTTCGTACTCAACCACATTGTTAATGCAACTAAAATGAAGTTTGAAAGTGAAGTAATACTTATCCTTACTTAGGTATACTAGCATCACACCAGTACCAACACCACTCTTATTTCTTAAGCCATCAAAAAATAACTCCCACAACCCTTCTAGATCTCCTTGAGTTTTCATGAGATTGGGGATAGGAGTGTTCTCTTCATGAAAGTAGTAAGTGCCAAGAAAAATATCTTCTACCTTAATGAGTGGGTAAAACTAAAATGAATTACCCCATTCATCTAGCAAACAATAAATAATCTCCTCCAAAAGAGTATTAGGCTCGTGAATAGTACACTCCTTTCCCTCTTCATGCAATGTGCAATTCATATCTATAGGGCTAGGAGTGTAGGGTTAAATGTGATCTTTGGAAATTGTCTTAACTTTTATGGTCACTTTGGTAATATTTCTTGTTCTGAATAACATGTGTGACCAATCAGAGGATAGGTATCCACCTATCTTAGTAGTGAACTCTCTAGACAAACACATGGAAAATAAGACAATGAGGTAAATGATTGAAATGCCTTCCAACATAGTGTATTTGAGGCATACATACAAGGTCAATTTTAGGTCCTTAATAACCCCCACTATCTTGACAATCGCACCACCCAAATTCATAACTCCCTTAGCCACAAGTTCATACTTAATGTCAAGGAGAGAACCTAATTTTTTTGGCATAATAGAGCTACTATCCCCAAATTCAATCGCATAATTATGTATTATATGATCCAATAATTAAGGATAAATAAAAGTGGGGTGAATTACTTGTTTTAATTGAATTCCCCTCTTCCTTGGGTTGCACTAGGGTGGTTGGCGGAGTAGTCCTTTCTTTTTCTAGAATATCATTTAGCTACTTGAGCCCTTCCAAAGCTTGTTGCAATAAATCAAGCTTTGAGATGGGATGGATAGGTCCTCCCACATGGTGAAATTTATATTATCCTTATTTATTTTATTAACAATATTGAAATGAGGTTAAATAACCTTAGGTGAAACTCTTGAAATAACAAGGTCCAACTTTGTTGATTGGATGACTTGTGATTGTTCATGTACTTTTTTTACCCTCCAATAGTTTGATTTAGTTGTAGCACAGTTGTCCTACCTATTGTACCAAAAAAAATAATATCTTGGGGTGATTAGGCAGTTGATGCTTGACCAACTATGGAAGATATTCCACTATCCATTTCTCTCTTCTTTGACCTTATATTCTAGGCCACTACATCAACACTGAATTCCTTTAGACCACAAAAATTTGCCTCATGCTAATTGACAAATGTATATTTTCCTATAATGTGATTTTTCCTATCGACAATCACTTGGTTTGTATCAAATTATTGTCCTGAAGCTAAGGGTTCATTTTGAACCACTAGAGTTTGCGAAAACCCTTCATTTTGACAAGCATTTTGATTATGTGGTTGATTTAATGGGTAACACCAATCATGTTTTTGAGATAAGTTATTTTGAAATAGAACAAGAGCCTTTGAAGCATTAGTAACTTGGCTATATTTACACTATTCAAGGGTTTGGTATAATTCCATTGATTTTTCCCTTGATACGACTGCCTATTTTGTTGATAATTTTGACTTTGAAACTAGTAAGGTCTATTGTTTTGAGTCTATTCCCTCTTTATTGTCCCTAACACTTTACCAAAATTTTGCAATAAGATTTCAACTTCATGAAAATAATTTGAAGGTGCAATAAAAATAGATGGTTGACTGGTAGATGTAATTGGAATACCTATCAATGTGGGTTGTTGAGGGAGAAAATCAAGGAAGAGAGGCATTGGTGACTTTCGAGATATTTTCCTAGCTTATATTAGGTAGTTCTCTACCCTAATGGAAATGTCATATGGATTTGGAAGAGTCACATCACCCATAGATTGTATCATAACAACCACATCATTATTAAGAGCCCTTAAATAGTATAAGAAGACATGATTGGGAGAAGGCTTCACCAAGGTATGGATTCTATCCCGTCTTCTAAAAATTTGAAGTTAAAATCTCCCATGAAATCATGGGTTTCCCTCTTAATTATTGTCAGTTGTTTTACCAAGGACAAGTGATCACTCTTGTCCTTAAATTATTCACATATCTTTTCACCTAACTCATCCCAAATGTGAATGGAGTTAGGTTGAAAACCTTTGTACCATTGTAATTTTTTTCTTTTCAAGGATGTGGCTAGGATTCTAATAATCACATTGTCTTTTATGATATTATGTATGAAGTATATATTGGCCACATCTTGAATGTGTTCTGTTGGAGTAATGGTTGTCTCACCAGTGAAATGAGGAATAATTTTTAAAATATTCACTAGTATGTCTTCCATTTGGACTAACACAAGAGGGCCACCTCCATTAAAGGTGAAAACACTTGATTTATAGGAACTTGACCATATGGAATAATGGTATGTCTATTTGGGTGGTAAGATTTCTAGGCTAAAGTAATCTATTGAATGGAGTTGTAGATTGAGCTCTAGGAGATTGAGTTACAAAACCCCTACTTCTCCTTACCAATGATAAGGGATGTCTATTTCTTCTTTTGAAAAACATAAAATGATAGTTTAGTGTGTTAAAAATTACCTCTAGAAGATTCCCTTGTTTGAATTTTGGGCATGAATTTATAGGTTTGATTTGGAACCAAGATTATTATGTTGGTGTAGTCACCAAATTTTGATTGTAGAGTTGCTAGGTACCTTGTTGAATGCCTCTTTAAGGTTGAAAATTCTAAGAACAATACTACTTTCTTGAGAAGATGGAAGAGAACCGATTAGAAGGTCCCATCGAGTGTGCCAAAAACTCTTGCCACATGAAATTTTACCTTGTTGAACACATTTTGAAACATTCCAATGACACAATGGAACCGATATCAAGGTGTGGGACCTTGCAAATGAGGTTAGATCTCTAGAGAAGGTTAATTAGGTTCCTCTCAAAAACTAGATGCAACAATATTGGTCCAACCCAACACTAGATAATTCTACACTAATCCTAATCTATGAAACTGTAAAAGGAAAAATGAGTAGAGAATAATGAAAATTGAAAAATGGTGATTCACCAAAGTTAAAGATGTTTGTTCTTGCCTTTTATTGCATGAAGTATCAACAAAATCATTGAAGAAGCTTACACAACTCCTTATTTCATAAATTTTATAGGAAATCGTGAAGGTTGAGGTTTGAAAGATCATAAAAGGTATAAATTATCCACAATCAATACTTACAACAAATTAACACAATCATATATCCTACAAAAATGATAAGAGTTTATGCATGTATAGAGGTATCAAACATTACACATGATATAAGCACCGAGAAGAGGTAAAATAGTGATTTTATTAACATAAAGGTATAAAAGCCAATTTTATAGTTGCAAAATTAAAATATTACATAATTTAGCTAGAGAAAATCTAGGGAACCATCACAATGAGCACAAAAGTGCATTATATCATTTGTTGGTTGTGGGATAGAGAAAAGGCATGTGTTTGGATAGGAAATTATTGCCAAAACCCTACAAATAATGTGTAGACATGTGTACTTCAAATCTTAAGTTGAAATCCTATCACAATGTCCCTAACACTATAGCCATGCTTCCACATTGATGAATCCATAGATAAAGAGCAAAAACCTCGACAAAATCCACAATAAAATTTAAGATAGGGATGGCCCTTTGACATAAAAGTAGTCTACAAATAATAAATGAAGCATGTGTATCATTTTTCCACTTGGAGTTGGTAAAAAATACATTTAAAATCATTCTTTTAGCTCCAATAATCAGATCTAGTAGTTGGAGAAGTTGATGCAACATTAATGGAGATTTTGGGGTCGAAAAGTGAAAATCTGACATATTTTTCCAAAAATCTCTACAAGGTTTGAAGTCTCGATAGGAACTAAAGGCAATAGGAACTTGGGTGATAGGAGGACATTGGAACTAGGAACTTTGGTCTAAAAATCCCTATAGGACCCAAAATAGGAAGAAGAGGTATAAAAAGAAAATGGACATTTGGATTTGGTCCAAATGTCCTTTCAGGACCTACAATTATGACAAGACCAAAGATGATAGAAAATAAAATTTTTGATAGGACCAAAAGAGGAAGTGAAGATAGGGAAAGAAAATGGACATTTAGAGTTGGTCCAAATGTCCTTTTAGGACCCAAATTTCTAACATGATCAAAGGCGACGAAACTTGAGTGATAGGAACTCAGGGTGACGGGAACTCGAAGTTTCGATAGGACCAAAAGAGGAAGTGAGGATAGGGAAAGAAAATGGACATTTGAACTTGGTCCAAATATCCTTTTGAGACTCAAAGTTTCATTTGGACCAAAGGCGATGGGAACTCAGGTGATAGGAACTCAAGGCGATGGGAACTTAAAGTTCTGATGAGACCAAAAAAGGAAGTGGAGATAGGGAAAGACAATGGACATTTGGAAAAATCCCTTTTGAGACCCGAAGTTTCAACAAACCCAAAGGCGATAAAAACTTGAGGTGATGGGAACTCAAATTTTTGATGATACCAAGAGAGGAAGCAAGGATGGGAAAAGAAAATGGACATTTGGACTTGGTCCAAATGTCCTTTCAGGACCAAAGGAAATTGGAAATTGAAGTTTTGATGGGACCAAAAGAGGAAGTGGGAATAGGGAAAGAAAATTGATATTTGGACTTGGTCCAAATGCCCTTTTGGGACCCAAAGTTTTGATAGGACCAAAGGCAATGGGAACTCAGGTGATAGGAACTTGGGGCAACGGGAACTCAAAGTTTCGACAATTCCAAAAGAGGAAGTGGGGATAGCAAAAGAAAATGGACATTTGGACTTGGTCCAAATGTTCTTTTCAGACCCAAATTTTTTATAGGACCAAATATGACATGAAATTAGAGTGACAAGAACTCAAAGTTCTGATAGGACCAAAAGAGGAAGGAGGGAGATTTAGCCACTTTTTTGAGATTTTTTCAAATGGGTATTTGACTAAATTTTGATAAAGGGACAATAAAACTACCAAAGACATATTTTTGCATGATAAACCCATTAAAATTTATCGGATCAATTATAACTGATGAGAAATAAAAGGGGAGGCACAAATTGGCAACACATACACATATATATGTGTGTGTGTCTATAGATTCCTTGAATGATGCTATAGGTGCAATATTAGGTTAGAAATATGGGAAAGGGGTAAGTACATAATATATTTTATTTACAATAAATTAATTCTCATAAAATGATACTACACCACAATATAATACAAATTCCTCATTGTAGTTCACACCATCAAGAATTTTTGCCACTATAATACACAATACAAAGTAGCCAATTACATTGATCATTTCACCATAAAATACTTAATGAATAACTAGTGGTAAGTGGAATAAAAATTTGTTGGTTGTTACTATTGCAAGAATTTAATGTGACTATAATAGATAAAAATGAGAAGTTTAATGCAGTTGTTGATTTCTTATCTAGGATCCATTGTGCAAATTATGAGCATGAACCAATCAAGAATAATTTTCCAAATGAATAAATCTTTGTTGTTTCTACTCATATGCCTTGGTTTGAAGATATAATTAATTCCTTGGCTATAGGGGATCTCCCACATAACTTTTATGTTAAATAAAGGAAGAATCTTGTCAAAAATAATGTCTTTTAATGAATTTTTAATTAAATGTGGTATTGATCTTCTGTTATGAAGGTGCATTTGGGAAGATGAGGTTATTAGTAATTTGAAATATTGTCATGATGAACCCATCAGAGGAAATTATTTGGCTAAGAGAACAACTCATAAAATCCTTAGGGTTGGGTATTATAAGCCTTCCATGCAAAAGTATATAAAGAGATACACCAATCAATGTGACAAATGCCCAATGATGGGAAGGCCAAAAAAATCTAGTGAAATGCCCCTAAATCCTCAATTAGTTCTCAAAACATTTGAGAAATTAGGGTTGGGCTTCATTTAACAATTGACCCACCACCCCAAGGGAAATAATACATCCTAGTATGTATACATTACATCACCAAGTGGGTGGAAGTGCAAGAACTAAATGTTGCAAAGGAATAATGATGTAGAACAAGGTTGGATTAAGATTTAAGAGACCCAACACAACACAAATCAATCACTAACTTACCCTCAAGACTCCTATAGATGTGATTTTCAATAACTAGCCTTTCTTTTTAACTAGGTCTCCAAATTGATGTAATTAGGCATATCTTTTAGAGAAGGTCATCTCACATTGAATTATAGGCCTTTTTAGATACCCATTAGGACACATTCCAACATGTCTTCTCAAAGACATAGGGCTTTTTGGACCACAACACCCTAATCAAGTCTGCTACATCTGAACCTAGGGTAATTAGGCCACTTTAACAAAGTACCAAGAAAAATTCTTCCAAACTTCTAAACTCTTCATCAACACCTTCTACCAGTCACATAAGGACATAATCTTCAAGTTTTATCAGCATAGCATTCCTACAATCTGTTGTCCCAGTACCTTGCTACTTTACCTAGCCTAACACATGAAGATGTTAGGCTAGGGCATTGACAAAAACAACTTGAAACTCTATCCCCTATTCCATAAGCCTACAAAACATTGAAACAACATCTAAAATCACCATTCCACTAAGCCTAACTATTTTACAATGGTGGAATGGCTTAGAATTTACATATTCTTTCAAAACCCTTGAAATGGAGGGTTTCCAAGCGGTAGAGAGAAAAGGACTTCAAACTAAGTTAAAACTTGATGAATGACCCCACACAAGGCTTAAAAGAAAGGTAAGACTCTATAGAAAACTTTTCCATTGATTTCAACTCATGACAGTATTGTACGGGCCGTACAAATCTTGAAAACTCAAAAAATTGCACTAAAAATAAGAAAATAGAGCTTCTCCTTCACTTTTTGTCTTTTCCAAAGTTACATCCCTCATGCCTCAAGGTCCGAGAGGCTCAAAAAATTCACATGAAATATCCTAAATTTTAGTTACAAAACAAGATCCAAGAAGTGACTGTTCATCTTCAAGAACATGTAAAAGTGACAAGTTGCAAAAAGCAACTTTTTGCACTTTCACCAAACTCTTGAACTAACACCTAAAACTGACCCTATGTGATTCTAATATGCCAAATAGGTCTTATTTCAACCTTATTACAAAGATTTCATGATCAAAACTCAAAAATCTATCTTAAACACCTAAACATGCATTCCTAAGGCTAATATTCCCATGGTTCCCTGCACCATACAACCGGGGTAAAAAGATTTCATTCTCCTAATGAAATTAGCTCATGAACAAAGACTCCATGATTCTTAAGATCCTCCTCTGACATCTAAGTAGAATCCTCATTTGTTAAGCCATGCTACTTAACCAAATATTCATTGTATACTTTGTGTATAGTCCAAATTGGCCTCTCTTGTATCCATAATGGCTTCAAGCTTCATTGGTTGGCTAGGTGGTAGGTCTTTAACCCACTCATCATCTTCAACTCCAGTAGCATCTGCTTCTTCACCTATAATCACAGTGTTCTTAAAAGGATAAAGATCAAAAACATTCAAAATAGGTGAGATAGCCACTCCAGGAGGGAGTTCTATCTCATAAGCATTTTGTCCATACTTGTGGACCACCTTGCAAGGTCCAATATTTTTCATCATCAGTTTGGTGTGTTTACCCTTAGGTAACCTCTCTTTCCTTAGATGTGCAAGCACCAAGTACCCTAATTTAAACTGAACATCCTTCTTTCTTACCCTATAGGTGTGGATTAAGCTTTAAGAGACCCAACACAACACAAATCAACCACTAACTTACCCTCAAGACTCCTACAGATGTGATTGTCAATAACTAGCCTTTCTTTTCAACTAGGTCTCCAAATTGGTGTAATTAAGCATATATTTTAGATAAGGTCATCTCACATTGAACTCTAGGCCTTTTTAGATACCCATTAGAACAAATTACAACATATCTTCTCAAAGACATAGGTTTTTTTGTACCACAACAACCTAATCAGGTCTACTATGCCTGAACCTAGGCTAATTAGGCCACTTTAACAAAGGAAGTACCAAGAAAACTTCTTCAAAACTTCTAAAATATTCATCAACACCTTCTACCAATCACATAAGGACACAATCTTCAAGTTTTATTAGCAAAACATTCCTACAATCTGTTGTCCCACTACCTTACTACTTTACCTAGCCTAACACATGAAGATGTTAGGCTAGGGAATTGAAAAAAAAACTTGAAACTCCATACCCTACTCCCTAAGCCTACAAAACATTGAAACAACATCTAAAATCACCATTCCACCAAGACTAACTATTTTACAACGGTGGAATGGCTTAGAATTTACATTTTTCTCTCAAAACCCTTGAAATGGAGGGTTTCCAAGCGGTAGAGAGAAAAGACTTCAAACTAAGCTAAAACCTAATGAAATGACACCACACAAGGCTTAAAAGAAATCTAAGACTCTGTAGAAATATTTTCCATTGATTCCAACTAATGACAGTATTGTATGAGTCGTACAGAGCTTGAAAACTCATAAATTTACACTAAAAATCAGAAAATAGAGCTTCTCCTCCACTTTTTATCTTTTCAAAAGTTACATCCCTCATGCCTCGAGGTTTGAGAGGCTCAAAAACTTCACATTCAAGATCCTAAACTTCAATTACAAAACAAGATCCAAGAAGTGATTGTTCATCTTCAAGAACATGCAAAAGTGGCAAGTTGCAAAAAGTAACTTTTTACAACTTTCACCAAACTCTTGAACTAATGCCTAAAACTGACCCTATGTGATTCTAATATGCAAATAGGTCTTATTTTGACCTTATTACAAATATTTCATGATCAAAACACAAAAATATATCTTAAACACCTAAACATGCATTCCTAAGGCTAATATGCCCATGGTGCCCTGCACCAAAGAACAAGTAGCCAATTTGTTGTATAAAAAAGTATTATTGAGGTTTGGAGTCCCAAGGTTCATTGTTATAGATCAGGGACCCCAATTTATGTCCAAGGTGATTTTAACTTTCATATATCATTACCATTTAATTCGTATAAAATATTCACCAGATCACCCACAGGCGAATGATCAGGTAGAAGTTACCAACATGGAATTAGAGAACATTTTGATAAATTTTGTTTCAATAGGGAAAAAATTGGGAGAGAAAATTACACAAGGAATTATTGGCCTATAATACTACATGAAAATCAACTACAAGGTTCACACCTTATGATTTGGTTTGTGGTAAAAAGTCAATCTTTCTTATTGATTTTGAATTACAAATACTTTAAGCAATCCTATAAATTGGCCTTGATCTCAACCAAGAACATCAAGAGAGTATTTTGAAATCAATGAATTGGATGAGATAAGGTTGGA
This sequence comes from Sequoiadendron giganteum, assembly GCA_007115665.2. Taxonomy (NCBI): domain Eukaryota; kingdom Viridiplantae; phylum Streptophyta; class Pinopsida; order Cupressales; family Cupressaceae; genus Sequoiadendron; species Sequoiadendron giganteum. The sequence goes on along the minus strand of CM021100.1, from coordinate 734,688,978 downwards.
AGTAATTCAATATGTTGAGTTGGTTCAACAAAAAAGTAAGTCTTGGTATTGCATCAACTCAGTCTTGGGATGACCAACATGTTAAGAGAAATAAATTCTAAAGCAAAGATTAGACACTATTATTTTACTCTAGATACAGAGATATTAAAGGGAAACTCTGTAGTTAATTGTTAGGCCCTTATGAGATATAGTTTTTTGATAAAAAATATGTAAGATTGATTCCAATTAATAGGGATACTAGGAAGCTAATGGCGAATGGGCACATATTGTGTCTATATCATAAAATATCTAGTGGGGAGGAATTAATTAAGAAAATAAAGTCTCAACTAGTTTTTTTTGTGTAAAGGAATCCCCCCTTTAACAACAAATCATTAGAATTGAAAGTGAAAAAACTTTGGGAACTATTTTTGAAGGATTGTATTTTAGAAAACCATTTCATCCTCTAGAGTTGTTTGTGTTCATTCCATCCTTTAAAACGTATCCTTAGTGATATTCTCGTATTCATTCATTCCATCTTCTAGAGCATCTCCTTAGTGATGTTTTTAGAATTGTTCATTCTATCCTTTGGAACATTTCCTCAACAATTTTCCTAGTCATTCATTTCATCCATTAGAATATATCCTAACTGATGTTTCTAGATTCGTTCATTCCATTCTCTGTAACATATTTTTGGTGATGATTTTGAACATGTTCACTACATATTTGTAGAGTATCCTCACAATGATGAATCCTAAATTGCTCACATAATCACTACTTCTAAGATGGTTCCAAAACTTGTACCATTCATTTTTGTAGAACTCCAACTTTGACATTTATTACATAACTATTGATAATAATTTTAGTGATACCTCTAATTTTTGGCACATTTAATAAATTTAAGTTCCATAAAACTTCAACTACATCAAGAACTAATACACTTAGTATAATAATTTCTGATGACATCAATAATTATTGTTAGGTATGTGTTTATTTTGTTTCAAATTAATGAATATTTTCTTACATTAAACTCATATGACTCATTAACACCAAATATCGAATTGTGATGTCATCCATACCCTTAATCATTTCCAAGACAATTTTTTTCAAATGACTATTTAATGGTGATTTTTTAATAATTAAATGCAGCTTGCATTTAAATTTAGATGCTTAACTCCTATTGTCCATGTGACACCTTGTCATCTCCAACCTCCTCTCACTCTAAAAACTATCATAATTTTGTGCATGTAAATATTTCCCTATAGTCAAGAAATCCATTTGTGAGCTATTGTGTAAGCCATCTTGAGAGCTAGGTAGAGTTGAGTTTGAGCAAGTTTTATCTAAAAGGTGGAGATAGATTATATAAAGAAACTACTACAAAATGGTGAGATAATTGAGCTTTTTTAGGTAGTAGGGTGGTTGAATTTTCTTTTAAAAATTGAAGAGTTTGATGCCAACAATGTGGAGTATGTGCAAAATTTCAAAGACCACTTTAGAGTGTTTGGCCAAAAAATAAAGGCGAATCTTGAAATTCTCCATGAATTAACTAAATTTCCCATTGAAGGTGTTGATATCTTATATTTTAAATCTAGTTCATATAGTGAATTATTTGAGAATTTTTGCAAACAAGATGAACTGATTCTACATTCAATAAAGGGAAAGAAAGGTGATAATATATGAATTCACAAAGACCATTCTTGAATGCTAAAAAATTATAGTGGTTTGATTTTTTTTCTCACTTTTGAAGGTCAATATGACACAGTTGTGGGATTGAATTTTCACACACTCACTCACTTGTGTTATAGGGCTGAGAAATCAAAACTCAAAATTAACCTCCCTACCTAATTATTTGTCTCCCTCAAAATAATGATATATAAGTACAATAGGGGTGTTATCCCTTTAAAATATCATGGTTTAATAATGCTATTCTATGCACACCATATTCTAAAAAATTATATAGGAGATAGCAAATGGAAAAAAAATAGGCAAGGATGTTAAAAAGAAAAATCAGGAGAAAGAGTCTTTGGAACCCACTACCATTGTCAAACAAGTCACTTCTAGAATTTATTTTCAAGTAATGATAACTTCTACTATGCAGCAATTAACTCCAATTTCTCTAGTATTTGTTGTTGATAAGGAAACTCTTGAGGATGCAACCTAGAAATCTTCCACAAATGTGCCAATAGGTTAACCATATGAGCTACTTGAAACTCAACTACCCTACCAACCCAAATCATCTCTTGAGTCCACTCCACTCATAAACAAGAATAAGTTATTATTTTAGATTCTGATAAGGAGGCAAATCAATCTTTGAAAAAGAAAAGAAAAGAAAGGATACTTCACAACCCCCTCCAACTCAAAGGAGTAAGCACCCAATGGATTAGCTATTTCAATGGTGTTCTCATTCTTCTATCCAATCTACCACTCTAGAGGAAATAATTGTCATAGAGGCCATAAAAAAATTAGCCTAATCTAAGCATCCACAATCGATAAACCAAATAAGGAAGTAGGGCAAGAATTCCCACCATTTCTAATGGAGATAAATTGTACAATCACTCCTCCTTTGGGGATTCCTTAGCTATAAGATCCATCTTCAACTAGATTTTTTTCCATTTTTTTGAGAAGCCCTCGAATTCCATCCCTTCTCATCTAAAGGATGAGGAAACTATAGTTACATTAGAACCTTATGAGGCCATGCAAAAAGGAGATGTTCAAAAACCTGTAGAGAATGTTCAATAGGAAAACATCTCAACTATAGAGGATTCCATAGAGAAATACATACCCTTTTCAAAGCATGAGGAATTAATGTCTCCTATTTCAAAGGAATCACATCTAAGGCAACTTACACTTCCTCTAGAGAAATAAAAAATTAAAATAGGGCATAACACAACATTTACATTTGACTCCCCCAGTAAAATTCCAACAAAAGGAAAATCCCTAATGCAACCTCATGAAACTAAACAAGAAGAATAATTTATGACATGTATTCAATAATTGCGATAGGCAAAAAATCTATCTTAATTGAAAATCTTAATTACACAACAACAATAGGAGAGAAAAATTGAAATTTTCTCTAGTTGAAAAAAAATGCAACAATTTTCTCTTAGGGAGTAAATAAATAAACTAGTGGAAATGACAACTTATATAGAGACACAAGCTAAAATAGAATCCCACATGAAAATTTAATTAAGAGCAATATCAACATTCCTTGAGAAAAAATAGGAAACTGAGTTAAATGAAATCACAAGAAAAATAGTGGAATTGGAGGAAGAACTATGAGAACTTCAAGCTGGGCTTCCTCAAGTAAATAAACAAATTCAAACTAAACCAATTTTATTGAGATGGTTCACAATCCCAATCCTTGAAGTACTCTATACTTGGGTAGCTCATTGCTATTCTTGTGTTGTGTATATTTTGAAATCTCTAGATTAAAGGTATAAGTAGCTATTTTATAGGAAAAAATCAACCATCTTGAAAAATCCAAAATGGGGGCATGTAGAACTAGTGAGGAACTTTTGTCTTTTAGGGAACCATCTTTCATGTAAAATGTTTTTTTGAATGATAAGTATTATAGGTGGAAATTATTAAGAATATCTTGCGATCTTCCATGGTCTATATGATGCACAATTCTCAGTCTTTCAAGATTAGCCCTTTAGAGAAAAACAATATATTATGTGATTTTTTCACACACAATTTGTTGTTAGGGGATTGTGTTCACTTATTTTTTAACATTTTTATAGGGGAAGTCTAAATAAGATCCTATATATCCAAGATACAAAACTAGTTAGCTTGGTAAGCAAGGATAAATGATTATCTCAATATAGAGAAGATTGTGGGCCTATTCACATGACATCAAAATTTTAAACCTGATACATATATAGATCAATTTGAAAGAATAGTCCAGTATGAGAGTATGAAGGAAAATTATATTGAAAGTTTTAAATTTTCATACGATTACCTACATTATGCTATCATAATTTTGTTGAACCAAACTTTTTTGCATGTGACAAAAGGTACAACCCCTACCCCAGCACTCAAAAAAGATAAATTATTTCTCCACACAACATCCTATGGTCATTATGGAGAGCCAAGTTAGTAGAAGAAATGATGTATATGTATAATAAAAATGGATTCATTCGAGGTTTAGACCCCACTTCTCTCCTTGCCATCACTTTTAAATGAGGCTTCCAAGCAATTTGATTAAGAGTTTTAGAATTGGGAAATAAAAGTGAAGAGGAATAGAGGATTTATGGATGATGATAAAGAAGATGGTTCGACCTAGTAATAGAACTATGACCACAATTAGAAAAAGGAAGGATAAAAAATGAGAAAAGATGAGGACAAAAAAATATATCCTCTTTTAAACTTGTAGGATAATCGACAAAATCATAAGTGTGGGGGAAATGATGAGGCTAAATTTGGCCTTATTAATTTCATAAATAATGTACCTTATTTTTTTTTTCCACCCCTTGCTTCATGTTGAACTAATATTTTCTTAAGAAGTTATTAAAATTTCTTGAAGTAAAATAAATTGTATAACTTTGGTTTAATAAATGTTAGTTAACATGATCTAAATGTTGATAGTCTATCGTGAAAAGGTGTGTTTTTGGTTGAGAAAGATAATTTGGTAATTAATTCTTGGGGGATTCTAATTAGCTTCAAAATTGTTAGATGATCTTCAAAGGGTTTGAGCACCAGAAAAAACTTTGGAGGCTACAAGATTTGGAAGAGAGGGAAGTAGATTCATTAGCTTTGGAAGCCCTAGCTTCATAGAAGATGACCACATTGTTCCCTCAAATTCCAAAAGGAAATGTACACTTAGCAATTCCACTTTTCTCACACCAAATTCCTCATGCATGGCAGTAGGATCAACAAAACTGACAAGTATTTAGTTTATTAATTGTAAATATAACCTCCACTAGTTATAGACTCATACTAAGAGTCATCCTTGAATACTTTTTTGTTACTTTATACTCAAGTATAAAATCTACATTAATTTTAAAATAGAATTATGTATTTTTGTTTTTGATAAGATAAGCAAAATTTATAGGGTGTTGTACCCTTTACACGAAGAGCTTGGAGGACCAAAAAGAGACAAGCAAAAAACCATAACTAGTAGAAACATCACAGACTAACAACCCACCTTGACACCAAATACCAGGGGCAAAGAACACTTAGAACAACCAAAAGTCCTAATTCAAAGACATAGGAACACCAAAGGCCTTTAGCCAAAAAACTTACACCCAAAACATAGGACCAAGGGCCCAAAGAACCTATCGGAGCAACCAAAACACAAACCACCTACAGTAGCTGGACTATAGCAGACCTCCTACTTAGATAAGGCAAAATTGAGCCAAACATAAAACAACCCATTCTTGTACCTAAAACAACAAGCCCAAACGACTTGCCAGAAACAACCAGTCCACAAACCACCTACATCAAACAGACCACAACAAAACTTCCGCTCAGAACCGAGCCTAACAAATTCCCACCAAAGGACTTGCATGAACCAATTGGGCCACTAATCACCTACAATAGTTGGACTGCAATAGACCTTTCACTCGAATTAGACAAGACTTGGCCTAACATATTCTCACCAAAGGGGTAAGAATCACTGCTTGCAGTAGAAAAATGAACATCCAGATGCACCAACACCACCTGCAACAGTCAGAATGCAATAGAACTTCCACTCCAAACTGAACCTAATAGATCCCCAAAAAAGCTAACAAATCCACAATCAACAGTGACTGAACACATAAGACAAAAACTAGTCTTATTGAACCAAGAACAACTCACAAGACTATAGGCCCACAAGACTGCTTGAAACAACTAGGCCACCAAACATCTGCAACAATTGGACTACAACAAGCCTTCCACGCAATTTAGGCAAGAGGTGCCTAACAACTTCTTACCAAAGGAGGGGTAAAAAACACAACTTGCAATAGAGAAACAAAAACCTAACCATAGATCACACCTCAATAGGATCTAGGAAAGGGAAAAGAAACAAGGCAACACAAGCACCCAAACACAAGCCAACCTTATAGAATACTCTACCTTAATAGAGGAGTAAGAAAGCACGATAGAAAGGAAAGCAAATAGAAGCCCACAGTAGCACCACCAAGCCCCTCCAACAAAACCCATCTCCACCTCAATAGGAGATAACACCACCTCTAAAGGAGCCAAAGAGGGGGCCATGCGAAGGAGATCAATAATTTCAACCAAAACCACAACCTCCACCTCAATAGGAAAATATTCCACCTCAATAGAAGTCACAACATGAGGAAACAAAAAGAAAGTAAGAACAAAACTAGCATCATCAATGCACTTATGCCTTAACCCCACCTAGGTTGTGAGAGAGAACAAGACTTCCAAAGGAGCATAAAATCCACCCCCCATCAATCACATATGTAGTAAGAAACTAGAAGCTCCAATCCACCAACACAGACCAATCTGCACCACACAAGCAACAAACCCCCATCTCTCTAGAATAGAGATGGCCACACTAACCAACAACTAGACCCTCAAAGGGTTTGAGACAATTCCATCACTGCAACAACAAACACTGCAACTAAACACCACCTCGATCCCACCAACCATCAAGAGAGCAACAAGAGACGAGCAATCAAGAGAGAACAAGCAACCAAACAACACCCCAACTGTAGAGCAGAGGAGGCAATAGGCAACATTAGACCCCATATGACTAGAGAAGGCAAAGAAAATGACAAAAGGAAACACATTGGGCAAGGGAGAGACCACCCAAGGAACCAACCACTCCAAATCTAGGGTCCCTAACCTTAACCCAACCACGTGTCCCAGAGAAGTCCCAGACAAGCCACTCCAGTGATAAGAAAGAGCAAAAATGACACCCAAAACCTCAACAACACCCAACAAGGGCAAAAACCAAAGCCAATCTACCAACAAAGAGAGTTCTCCCAAAATCTGAACTGACAGAAGAAAAACCAACAATCAATAGGCAACCAATCAATAGGAATGACCATAACCCACTAGAACCCACAAAGGCCTATGCCAACATCATCAGATTTAGAGATACCAACCTCTGTAACCACATAGAAAAATGAAAAAACATAGTCATCATTGCAACCACACACCCCAAATGAGGAGAAAGGTAGAACCAAGCAGGCCACGACATAACCCGAGCCCCGACACCACCCCCGCAAAAGCAAACACAACTGGGAATAAGCAACCTCGAGATGCCACAAAACAGGAAAAGAAACACGAGGATGGAAGAAAAACACCTCCCACTGTGAAAAAACACAACATGCTTCTCCCACCGTCAATACGAAAAACCACATGAGAAACCACCAACTCGAGAAAACTCAGCCCCAAAGTGACAGTTTCAAACACAGATTGAACAATAAACCCGTCCATCTGCAACCTCCAAACCACCAGTAGAAGGAAGCCAACGTCCTCGTCAACCGATACAGAGCCATCACCCTCGAAAAGCAACAAAGAAATGACGAACATAGGAGAGCCGTTCTCAACCAAAGAAGCACCACCAGGCACACTAATACCATGCGTAGTAAAATCCAACCAAATGGGAAGGGAATCACCATCCCCGTTCTCGTCTTCACCATTGATCTCTCCAACGTTGCCTTTAGGAAAATTCAAAAACCTCTTCAAACGATTCTTCCCGCCTAGCACACACTCTCTCTCCAACATTGTCTTAGCACATCTTATGTATTTTTTGTTAAGTTAAGACCCTTGATAGAATTTTATCAATACCTACATGCTTAGTATGATACTATATCATGAGCATCTATCATAAATATTTATAAGTAGTGGTAAATAATTAGATGTTAGTTAGTTGATGTATCCTCTTTTTATCATGCAAAAGATGACTAATAGTTTTATTATTTTTTTAGTTTAAGATAATACAATTCACTTTTAAAAGAGAATTGTATGACATATGTAATTATATGAGATCACAAATGAGACAATTCTATTTTCAATTCCTATAAATTTTTGAGTTGAATGTGGTGATTTAAAAGACATTCTAATCTTTAAAGAACTAGCCACTCAATTGAAGAGGAAGATACTATGTTAATATAGATAGGTATTTAATTTTTATTACATGAATATGTTGAAGTAAATATTATTGTTGTTTCCTACAAGTATGTTGTGTTTGCATGCGAAGTTCTCGTATTTTCAAATATTATAAGGAAAACATAAAAAATAAAAGTGTTGAAATTTAATTGTTTCATTTGTTGTTTGTTCTTCAAGAAAATACCAAAAAGAAACTTTTAATTAGTTGTGATTTTATCCTCAACTAGCATTTGAATTGTTAGAGAGGTTTAATTTTTTTAGGATTTATATTCTATAGTTAGTCTTTTGAATCCAACACAAGAACTTCCATTTCATAGCTAATCTTTTGAATTTAACATGAGTATTTCAATTTCTAGTTAATTGTTTACATTCAATTTATTTGATTATACACATGAACCTTTCCTTTCAAATAGAGTAGAACGACTTCTAGGGAAGGATCCAAACTACCCTTTTGCATGTAACCTTTGGGCATTCCCTGAGTTGATAAAGATGGTTATCTTTTAAAGTATGAGGTTCAATGACATCTCATCAAGGAACATTAGAGATTTGAGGTTAAGATTTTAAAAATTATGAAAGAAGTGAGAAAATGGAGATATATAATTAGAAGAAATTAGAATTTAATAGAATTATAAGACAACACAATTTGACACTTTTTTGGATTATGTGTAAGGATAATATAATTGATTGAATGCAACCTAAGACATGTTATAAGAGTAGATACTAAAGTGAGTGTAACTTATAATGTGAAACTTGTATAGTTTGTAATATTTTGATAGTGTACTTTGAAGTGGATATCATCCAAGACTTTAACTTTGTAATTTACCTTGTCAATAAATTTTCCACATAATAATACTGGGATGGTATGTTCTCTTTTAACTTCTAGTCAACCCTTATCATGCACTTTCACCATATCCAAGTAGAAGACCCAAAACACTTATATTGCTTGTTGCAACACAAATATTTTATGTGACTCAAACCATATCACCTTTATGTTTATATAGCAACCTTCGTATCCTTAGACTTAACACTGATTATGGTTGGATCCAACATGAAGTGGGTTATAAGTTAAAATTTATAGTAGTTTGGAAGTAATAAATAAAATAACCAATCCCTAATAAATGTATTAGGAACACATTGATCTATCTTAGTGACAAATTCCTACCTCACCATAACTTTGGACCTAGTATAACCTTATAATTTCAAACCCATCTCTCTTAATATTGCCTTCATAAATCTCAACATTATTGTGAATATCAGTAGAAGATTTATGCCATATGACTTTGAGATTCCTTTTCAATTTTCACATTCTTGCAATGTGCGATGGTATAAATACATAGAGCATAGAAAAAGGTCCACACTATTGTCACCACCAACCACCCTACCAAAAGGATCAACCATATTGATGACATTCAAATTTTACTTCAAAAAAGTAGCACACAGATGTCAAATTATTATCCTTACATCTTCACACATACCCTCTAATTCTCAAACATAAAGAAGTACATTAATGGAGAAACTTTGCATAAGACTAGTGAAATCATTTTATTTGCATCCTTATAACAACTATAAACAAATTAAATTTTTGTACATCTTTCAACAAGTAAACATTAAGTTATGTATGCTAATTAAGGGCACTTTCTATAACTTGTAATAATTGACATGTCTTGAGATCCTTAAATAATAAGAGAATAAAATCCATCAAGGAGGCTTGTACTTGAAATGCTATTTATTTGCTTCCCATGAACTAAAACCATCACTAAAGAGGCTAGTTAGAGTTTCTTGATTGATATTAAAACTGGCTAGAAGTTTTCCACCACACTCAACTTATGCAAAGCATTAATTAGTAATAAGGAATCCCCTTCCATAATAATTTTGTTAATATTTTTAGAAGCCATAACTATCATGCTTGCCATTAATGCTTCACCTTCAAACTTATTATTTTTTTTAAATCCCAAGAAGATGGAACCACCATATGTAAAATTTACTTTAGCATCTCACAACACAAATCCTCCTCTTGTAATTCTTATATTCCCTTGACAAACACTGGATCAAAATTCAGTTTCACAAAGCCCAATGGAGGAGGGACCTAGTGTTCCCTAAATGAATTTCTTCTATAGATTATACTTCCATAATTATTAGCTTTTACCCCAATAATGGGGGAGTATATTTTATGAAAATTTGAAACTTGAATGTAAGAACATTTGAAGCATTAGCCACATTATGAGTGCTAGAATTTCTCTCTTGTTTTTCACTACCCTTTTGAAAATAATTTTTCTTTGAAGCTTTGAAGTGTGCAAAGGTATGCAAAAAACATGAGAAGAACCAAAATTGACTTCTTTTGAAACCAATAATTTTAATTCATCATATTTCACATGATTACACATAAAAAAATGAAGCATAATTATTTAAATACATTTTGTTTTGAATAGGCGACAACAATATTTTGGCAAAAACACTTTGTAGCTCATCATTAAAAGTTGGTGTTGCATCTTAGAATTAAATGATTGAAATATGATAACATGCTCATGAATATGCTTAGTAGGTCCTACCCTTGCAAATACATTTGAAACTATAGTTTTAAACTAATTTTACTTTGAAGTAACACATAAACCTCTTGGCCACCTTTGAAAATGAACAAATAGACTCAGGAAGGCAAGAAAAGAAAACAAACATCAAATATATATTAAGATCACCTTTACCATTTTATGACTCAATTTAAGGATGTAACAAACCTAACAAATACTATAAAGACCAACATCTTAGTATCTCAAAAAAATCATTATTAAGATCACCTTTATCATTCTATATCTGAAATTAAGATACTACAAACTCAATTGATAATATATTGATCAAAATCTTAGAAAGAAAAAAATACTATATCTCAATAAAATCATCATAATTAATTTTATGAAACAAAATTCAACTTTATACTTTATTCTATCAAACCCTTTAATGTGTGCCAAAAATAGGAAGTACACTAGGAGTGGGAGCGTGCAAGATAAGAAGGGATAAATAAGATGAAATATGAAGGAAGAGGGTGACACTAAAGATATGGATACAATACTAATAAGATGAAAATAATAGTTTATAACCATTACTCATGAAATATGGGTTCTTGTGTATCACTACTCATGAAACATGGGTCAATGAGTTTGATTCATATTTACATGTTGAATCCCGATAACAATATAAAGCTTCTAACAAATTTAAAATAATTATCGCTTAAAAAAAAAAACACTTATCTAACATAATTGAAAATCAAAATTATGTTATAATTTAACGACTGAAATCGAAGTGAACCCAAAACCGAAGGGGGAAAACCACACCTTAATTTTCTTGTCACAAGTATCATGTTAAACATCACTCTTCAGACGGGGTTAAAAGTTGTGTGCCCATGCGAACGGGAGAGTCTCTCTATAAATTTAGATACGAACACATAATCTGCTAGATAGAAGCAGGCAACACAAAAAGTTTGATCCGAGGAGACACCCAAACGGGGAGCTCTGATGATATTTGGTAAGCCCTCAGATGAGAAGCGCTTTTAACAGTACAATGGTAAAGGAGTGAAGCTACACCGAACACATCCTTCACAAACAGCAGAAACAAAAAAAACTAGAGGCTTTAAAAACAGAGGGTTTGATTCTGGGGGAGGAAGGCATGGGGCACGTGGGTTCCTCAGAGGATGCTCTGCTAAAGGAATTCTTTGCCGGAGTTAGTGAAGTCGAAAGAGACAATGAGGTTAACAGGTCCGTTTAATTTTAAGTTAAAATTTCCAGCTTTTCGTTTTGCAATGAGTAGCTACAATTTATTTAGAAGTCTTACCATTTTATTAAAATTAATTAATAACGGCTGCTTATTATTCGGCAGGATTGTTGCGTGCTTCAAATTAAACCCTTTTGAGCATCTAAACCTATCTTTTGATTCAAAGCCAGAGGATGTGAAGCGACAATATCGCCAGGTACTTTTTTGGACTCGTTCTAGAATTTTTTAAATTTATTTTGTCCCTTTCTATGTTGAGAATTGAAAGCTCAGGCAGTGGATATAATTTGGGATAAATTGGATGTAGGTTTTAATTTAGTTTTGGCTAGAATTGTTAATTGGAAGCTCTTTTAACTTGCTCTGTTATTTTCTCAAAATTCCGGAAGGCATGTGTATTTTTAGCATATATATGTAAGGGATGTTTATTGGCAGTGACCTCGCCAGACGCCAATTTGGCACATGAGACTCTCTTATAGAAGCTCATGAGGAGATTTCTTTCCATTTACTCTACATTGTTCGAATTTTGTATCTCTGGGCGTTAATCTCATGGCCAAGTCCAGGAGTAAATGAGTCTTGCCAACATAACCCAGCACGTTTCCAATGTCAATTGACCATGTTTCCAAGACCAGCTCTCTTCTTGATTGCATGCACAAGTTTCAATACTCTAGAATTTCAGTGACATGTCCTCGAATTATGGGGCTGCCTTTTGTGTTGTGTGGATTTGAACACGGGTCAGTCATTTTACTGGTGTTCCTGTTTACCGATATACCACAATCCTTCGACCTCACTGTGACATCATAGAAAGAAAAAAGAGAGACATTATATTCTTGCCCGCAAATGGCCAAAGTAAACTGATCGATAGCGAATTAAAAACATGAAAAATGAACTTAATTGCTATAAGTGGAGTAATCTAAAACAAAATAAGAGATCTAGATTCTAGACCCAAACTGGAAAACCTTACAAAAATCAAAATAGACAAAAGTAATAAACTAAATTTCCTTCTGCGAAAGGAAGGTCCCTTGCTATAAAGAGTCATTGACAGAGCCAAGAGAAGGGTGTTTATGGAGAAACAGCTTCAGTTTGCATAATGGACAGAAGCAGAAGAAGAAACGATGTCCTTTTTGATCATCATAAAAGGTTAAATACAGAGTCTGATGATACCCCTTAGGAGAATGGCCTGGGCTAAGGATCAACACATTACAGTAAAAAATTCTTTTGGAACTCTGACCATTTGGTAATGTCACAAAAATACAACTAGGAAATCCTGCACAAAGCTTTAGTGTTCATTGAAGATTTTAAGTAGGTATCAACTCAAGTACAACAAAATCTGCAAAAGTGCAGCAAGAGTGTAAGGAGAGGCATAAACAAGAACCTCACGATTCTTAAAAGTAGAAATGGCTCACTGGCAACACATAATAGGAGAGATAAGGAACCAGAAGCCCTTTTAGGATGATGCTGATAGACTATCTTGTACTTCATGAATTTGCTCTCAAGTGCTGGATCTGTTGTATGCACATCAAGTATATTGGTGTACAGTCCATTAATTCTAGGGCATTTTAATTAAAAGATGATAAAAGCTTGGACTTTGGTCTATGGTGGGTTATGTTTCAACTGTGGTGTGGGAGTTGCCATTCTTTGATCTCAGCCTTATTTTTATCCTTTTCCTTTGGAATTGATTCAAACTTTTGTAATATGTAAGAAACTTACTTGGAATATGACCATATACTGGATTATTTGTATTTTATGTGCTATGTTGATGCTGGTGTTTATTAAAATTTACACAAATAATAGTCTTTGTAAAAGGTTTTAGATTTCTGATTTGTTCTCGATTTGTTTTCTAAAGTAGCTAAACGTTTAAATTAAAAATTATATTTTTTTTGTAAATCATTCTAATATAACATTGTATTAATTTATTTGTTCTTGATACACAATGTATATTTTTAATTTATGTTTATTTTTTAATCAGCTATCATTGCTGGTACATCCTGATAAATGCAAACACCCAAAGGCACAGGAGGCATTTACAGGTATGAGGATATATAGATTGATACGGACCAAGACATTCATCTTTGTCTTTCATTTCACAAACAAATGGTTGTGACATTGTAATATAAACTACTGAAATATTTCTTACTTTCATTGTCATTGAAATCAAACTGGCGTTTTCATCATTGCAGTGTTTCCATGTTGCTATTCTTCATAGTGTTTGATGCCTTGGCACTGTATGTATGATTGCTTACAACTATGTTTGCAATTCAAACTAATGATTTTATAGTAGTTTGCCTGATATATTGTAGATAATGTAAATGTTCTATAAAAACATTGATTTTTTCTCATACACAATACACAATGTTGTTCATAATAATATGGCAAAGAGGACAGGCAATCATAGGCCTTAAGATATTTTCCCCATTCTCTATCTTTTGAAATATCAGGTTTTTGTTTCCTTTTTGTGTATGGTTGAGACCTGGACCAAATACATCTGTTTTGAAAGGTCCTTATGAGGCCACAAGAATCATTGACATGCAATTTCCGACTGTTATTGGAAAATAATAATGGCTTGGTAAATGCTTATTAGCTTTTATAGGAGGTTTCAACATGAAAATTTCTCTGGCCAAAAATAAATATAGTACATGCAAAGGTTTGTGCATTAGGGATTTGAATCTGTCATATGGTTTTTGTCCTTTTTTATTTTAGATTCATCCCCATGCAACTATCTATAGGGAGTAGAATTCCAAGATACAAATATGCATGAGTACCAAAATGGGCTCGGACCATTTTAAATACATAGATGTCTTGCTTTTGTAGACATTTTGGAAGTTCATTTTTATTTAGAATGAACTTATTTTCTTGTTGGACAAGATTTGAAGTAAACAAGGGTGTTATTGCTTGAGAATTCCCTTAAGCAGCCCTCCTGCTGACATCTTTTTCTAACATAATGGCTTGGTAAATGCTTGTTGGCTTTTATATGATGTTTTAACATGAAAATGCCTCCTAGCTAGAAATAAATATGATACATGCAAAGGTTTGTGCACAAGGGATTTGAATTTACCATTTGGTTTTGGTCCCTTTTTATTTTTGGATTCATCCCCATGCAACTATCTCTTCTAGATAGGGATTATTATTGCAAGATACAAACATACATGAGATCCAAGACAGACTTGGACCATTTTAAATACATAGGTATCTTGCTTTAGTAGACATTTTGGACCTTTAGTCTTATTTAGAATGAAATTAGTTTATTGTTGGATAAGCTTTGAAGTAGACAAAGGTGTTATTGCTTGAGATTCCTCTTAAGCTACCAACCTCTTGACATCTTCTAACATTTGTTACTTAACTATTATGATATTTTATCTACTGCATATCTTGTTAGTTGAAGTTCATAACAATGACATAGTTGCTATAGGTAGAATATTGGTCTAGAGTTTTTGGATACTCATGGGTGGTCGTGGCATCTCCAAATTTTGCAAATTTGAAGTGCCTATTCCTCTTAGTTTGACGACAGAGGTTAGGTCTAGTTCCTGTCAAATCTACCCTGGAGCCCATCTTTGACAATTAAAATTTTGCAACTCATAGCTCTTCATGAAAATCCGTGTGGTAGGAAGTTTTTTGGGACATATGGTGGTATGCCCGTTCAGTTTTGTTCCTCTAGGATGAGTTTTGATATGCCATTTAATGCGTTTTTGACTGCAATTGGGCTAAATTTGATGTTTTGAAAAGTTGCAAATTTCAAGATTCTGAGGGCAATCCATTTCTTATTTTGGTCTCAAGCTTCTCCATTTCCAGTTTCATCAAAATCCAAGCTCAAATGATATGATGCACTATTTTAATGTCTTTCATATGCAGCGAACACCTTTGGTAGGCCTGTTTACAAAGGAGGTACTAAATTTTGGCTTGTTGGGTGAGATTTGATGGAAAACCCATGTTTTATTTAATTGATTAGGCTCGCTTGCAAAAAATTACGTCTCCCGAATCTCTTGTTTGTGTGCAATGAAATTCCACTGTTTTGCCGGTAAGAGAAATTCAATTGTCCATTTTGTAACTTCGAAATTTTGCAAATTTTTTGGCATTTTAAATGTTGTGGGGGGACTTGAAAAGCATTCTCAAATGTTTTATGATGAAATGCAAGTTGAAAGTGTGCACTCAAAAGCAAATCCTGCAATCCTGCACAAACAAAAAGAGGGGTTTTGAGAAGGGCGTGAGGGTGTGGGATTGCAGTTTTAAGGCATTTTTGAAATTGTTAGAGACTTGTATATTGATCAAAAATGTGTCCTATCGCTATTTGAACACTTGGGGAAGGTTTTGGAGCATTTAAATTGAAGAAATTTGCTGATCTATTGCTTTAAAATGCTCAAAAATTGCTTTTCACGCCCAATTGCAACAAAAAACGACTTGCACAATCGCAAATCAAGTTAGCAACCATTTCTCACACCTTGGGAATGATTTTAATGTTGTTTGACACATTTTCAAAATTCCATTCACATCAAAAATGCCCAACAATCATTTCTCACGACCCGCACATGGTTCTTTTGCAATGACAACCATTTGAATGTTTTCTCTCTGTTGCAAAGTGAATGAAGAAGATTTTGAATTTGTTTCAAGTAAAAATTGTGATGCAAAAGTTGCAAGCTCAATTGAGGCAAAATTGATTGCAGGCTAAACGTAGCAGGAAATAGTTGCAAGATAGTTATGTGACAAAATGCCAAATGTTTGTAGAAATGGAAATGAAAGTTTTAGCAGATAAAATGCATAGTAAATGGCATTCTTCTAACTATCAGTTAATGGGTTTTTAGCTAGAAGTGCAATTCACTGGTAAAGTAAAAATGCAGTAGTAAATGTGTTTTTATACCCAGGTGAAATTTGTGCATGGGAATGCAAATGGTTAAAGTGGAAGACAAACTTAAGTTGCAAGGAATGAAGACAAATGAAGAGGGAAAATAATGTGTAAATGGGCATTTTTCTAAATGCAAATTTGTTGCATATCTGAAGGTTGAGCTTATGACAGTTTTCAAGCAGAGATTAAATCTGAGCTTTCTTCTCTTCTTTATATTGTAATCTTTGTCTCATTTGTTGGGGTTTTGGGATTTTTGAAGAAGCTTTAAAGGGTAGGCTATTAGTTTTATGTAGGAAACTAGAGACTCATGCTGTGCAAATGTTCCTGTAGTTGCATTGTATGTCTTGATTGTAGCATAAATGAACACATGCTTTTGCATTCTCTCAGTGTATCTTGTCTCTAGTCTGTAATGAAGTATTTCTTTCAGTCATTCAATAAAGCGTTGTAAAGCTTTCCATGCACATTTGCTGCATTTGGATTATTTGTAGGGTTAGTGTTTGCTGAAGGAGCAATGTAAATTCTTTCAATGAAAATGATGAGAATATTTTGTTGCAGGTTGGATTAATAAGTAGAAGTTGCATTGTTAGTTATTAGTTGATCTCATTAGCATAAGGTGTTAATGGTTGAGTGATCATCAAGATATGTTTGGAATGTGATGAAGGATGTGTACATGCATTGTGACTTTGTAGTCTCGGATAGGCACTCGTTTATTTTGAATGGTTTTGATTCAAACTCAGAAACACACTTCAAATATGAAACCAAGATTTATTTTCTGCAATATTTATTTTTAATTATTTGCATACTTCATACCTGGGTTTTAAAGACAACAAGGATAGTGCCTTCCATTTTGCAAATACGTAAACCCTTGTTATTTGTCTGAAGTTTATCTGCTAGGTGCTGCAATAAAACTTCGTTTCATATCTATATCGAGTACCATATAGGGAGACCCACCTAGGTTTCACAGAGCCTGAAGTGTAGGGGAGAAAAGTGTGAGATCATTCTCCTATTCGTTGGCCAAATCTCTCTTTAAATCTAAGCATAAGGCATGGCACATCTTTAGGGTTCAATGTTGTGAAGATTTGGGAACCAACAGGTGGTCCTTGACTTTCGTTTAAAATGGGTCAATTCTGCATGTTTTAAAATGAATTTGAATGGATCCAAAAATTATCATAATCAATTTATTGAGATGAGTGGTACTTCTTAGTTTATGGGACTAAATAAGAGTTTAGGCATGCTTTTAACATTATTAAGACAAAATTGGGCAAGGGAGAGATGTAAAGGTAGATGTAGACTAGGGGAAACAAGTGCATTGGGTGTTTGGAGATGATTCAGATACGTGGGGCCACATCGATTATAGAACAAGTTCTTAGTGATGGTATCAACTCCACGGAACCTAGTCATTAGTAACACATTTGGCCCTAGTTGAAATTGTAATAGGTTACAAGATAGTGGCTTGAGGAAATCCCTCGCCCTCGTGGATTTTGGGTTTCTTTAGATCAATTGTTGTCGTCTACATCATTTTATGTGTGTAGTATCCTCTCTATAATGGTTGTACACAAGCTTCCATTCATGCTAGTTGTACTTGACAACTAAGTTGTAGGTCCTAGTACTAGTTTGGGTTTGGGAGTTTGGTTCACGAGCTTGTTATTTTTGGGGTTGGGTTTGTTTTGTGTTTGTCCATACAAAAACATAGAAAAGTTAGAAATATATACATATTTGCAGTAGAAATTACGTTTAGAATACCACACATAGCATCATATATTGTATAATAAGCAAAACCACTATAACAGTAAAAATTATTACAATGTCAATTAGTCAAACTGAATTGTCATGATATACATTATATGTTAAAACTAAAAAAGAATAATGTCAAGTGTCAACAATTAGTCATTACCTAAGTTGCCGAATCGGGTACGGGTACGTGGGTACAGTACACCGGTACAACAATTTTTTTTTTGGGATGTGGGTACGTTTGGATACGCCTGTACAAAAAAAATAAAAATCATAGATATATACATATACAATATAATAATCCATTAATATAATTTTTTATAACATAATTAATAAATTACTAATATTACAAATATGTTTATATTAAATTATTAATATTATAACATAATAATATTGTAAATTTATAGTACTAATTATATTATTATTATATAATATTATGTTATTAAATAAATTAATAATAATATTATATTACTGAATAGTGAATATCTATATTATAAATTAAAATTATAATTTATAAATTATAAATTTATAATATGATAATGAATTTATAAACATTAAGAAACTATAAATTTATACTTAAAATTATAATATAATTATAAATTTATAATGTGATAATGAATTTATAAACATATAACTATAATTTATAAACATTAAGAAACTAAATTATAAAAGCAAAACAATAAAAAAAAACTTGCAGGAATCACGTAGGCGGTAATGAAGATATCGCTACTGCTTGGAGATATGGTGAAGTCGATAACAAATGCCTGCTTGCAACCACCCGCAACTGCGCCTGCAACCACTTGCTTGGAGAAGTCGATAACGCACGGCTGCAGATATGGAGATTTCAAAATTAAATCGTCCGCGTAGGGTTTACGCGCATAAAAAAAAAAAAAAACGATAGCTGAAATGAGAAATCGACGCGTTAGGGTTTCCTCGGGTTCTTTTTCCACGAAAAGGTTGCAAAATTTTTTCAATCCCCATGCCAAATGCCTCGGAATCTTTGCAAAAACGCCACGTCATGATGAAAACGTTTAGATTCGGCAAGGAAACGCACAATTGTTTCAAACGCGAAAATCGTGAACCTTGTTTGATTCCACAGGAATTTTGGGAGGTATCCGATTCCAGGACGTCCCGTACCTGGAATCGGCAGGTAAAATGGCCGATTTTGGTAACTTAGGTCATCACTGATCAAGCATCATCATATGGGTCTTCAAAAATATCATTATCACCATCCATATTAGATGATGTAAGTATTGGTAAATTAGAAGAACCACAAATAGTGCCACTAGCACTAGCATTGACACTTGCACTCTCATGCTCATTAGTTGGCTTGTCTTTAACATCAAGTGCAACAACGTGGGAAGTGGAAGCATCCAAGTCAATATGCTGTGGCTCGATATCCCACTTCCTCGTGTCCCCTTCTTTGTCGTCACTTTGTTTGTGTGAAAGGAGGCACAAGTTTGAATGTACATACATTATGTCCTTTGTTTTTTTGAGTGTAGTTGTTTGCGCTTTATTGAGTGGACGAATGAGTATGTGCTCCAATACCTCTTAGATGCAGATGGACTAGCAACCTATTAAGACAAAATTAGAGAGTTGGAGAGTTATAAAACTCAACAATTTGAATTGTAAATATAAATGAATCTTAAAAGATAAAAGTTTTTTTTAATAAAACTTGTGATAAAATTTTGATTGCAAGAGGTTGTAGGTGTATACATGATTGGCCGTGGAAGTACCACCGACTATGAGCATCGACCTTATACTTGTCATGAAGAGCATCAATACTAAAGTTGTTGGAGTGTACAAAATCCATGAACTCAATCCTCATTACATCTCACATTTTAGGATCATTGAAGAGTCTATGAAATGCTGCCTTGTACCCTTGGTTGACTTCAACATTGCTATATGGGTTGACACTATAATATTTGGGACATAATGCAAAGACAAGAAGATGTAGCAGGGTGGTCATTTTGTTCCATCTCTCTTCAATAGTTTTGTGTAGTTGTTTGAAGAAAGTTTCTTTAGGATCTTGCTCTTTTGCATTTATGATGGCTTTCATCTTTTTAGTCATTGAGTTGATGCCATCATAAATTGCTTCCAAACAAGGCCTATCCATGTTGGTATAACAAATCATGTCATCTAGGATCATCCACTTAATATTTGCTGCCCTTGTAGTGCTAGATTGCCTCCATGTAGACCAATCTGGTTTGATAACCATGTTAGAAGGTGCCTCATGACCCTACACAAGTCTCAAGACAATTGTGTTGGAGGCAAAATGGGTCTCAATAACCTATTTGAAAATTTAAAAAAAAATCAAAATTTGGAAAAATAAAAATAAAAATAAAATTGTAATTTTTACTAAAGTGATACATATTTATTAAGATAAATCTTAGTGTTTCACTTACCTTCAATAGCTCTAGTTTCAAGAATGTTTTGAATATGCCTTGTGACATATGGTGGTTGTTGATGAACATTTTGATCTCTTTGGCCTCAACATACACCTATTTGATCCAATCAATTTTGGTGCCAATTTTTTGTAGCATAAGGTTGAGGGAATGGACAACACAAGGTGTCCAAAAATGTGTGAATACCGCTTCTTAACCGATAACCTAGTCAATCGCTCTACAATTTGTTGCATTGTTTGTTATGACTTGAACAACGTTTCAAGGCCCCAATTCTTTTGATGGCTATCATGAAAATATGAGCATTTCTTCACCTCCCCTTCACAATCCGTTGCTCTAAAAAACATTGCCCCTTTAGGGGACATTGCAATAACATTGATCAATGGCTGATTTATGCATCTTTCCATCCATTGGAAATGGACACTCTGTGTTGGCTGTAATGTTCCTTACCTGAACCTATCTTGGATTGGCTTGGGTAAAGATTAGAATGTGGTCAAGTGGCTCTTCTAAGATAGGGAAGGTGGATCTGTTTTCCTGCAACCACAAAAATGAGCCATATTCCACAAAGGCACAAGTCCATTAGCAATTTAGCATTAACAATTAAGCAATCGTTCACATAAATAAAACATAAAACATAGGAAAACATATGAACGGTGGCAAAGGTGGATTCGCATGTAGCCATGGCTCCTAGTATAGATGTTGTAATCTACAACCCTCTCGGCTTGGCGACCTGTAATTGCATACTCTAGCCCTAGGGTAGATCCGCCTGAAGCCTTTGGCCAAGCTTGAGAGGTTGTAACGTACAACCTCCCACTCTAGGTGACTAGTAATTGCATACTCCACTTATGCCACTTCTTTTGACAACACATGACTCATTTGGGGTAAGCTAGCAAAGCTTATGTGCAGCCTAGGTCTATTACCCATCCATAGCCCAACCCTCATCCTAGGGTCCTAGGGGGCTAACCTTAGGAGGGTCTTAAGACACCACACTTCTCAGGCCCTTCCTCTCGAATGAGTTTCTAGGCATTCTGTAGACAAATCAGAATTAGAGCAAATAGAAATGCATTAGTAATGTAAACATTAAGTGATCTGGCCATATTTGAAAATGTATTTGTAATTAATCATATCAATTGCTTCACATGTTGGTTAATTAATCATTTCATTATTTTGTAAGTGTATTTGTCCTTAAAGATTGTAACCATAATTGTAAGTAGATTCATGGTTAATCCAATTGATTAAGTAAGCTTGATTTGTGAATGAATGTAATGTCCCCATTTTAGCCATTCGCTCTTCAGTGACTGATAGCCTATTTTCGGAAGCCCCTAGGCTCATCAGAGGTAAAATTAGGGTTTCTTATTTTATTGGGGTTCTGAAGCATTTTTGAAGGTTTGAATGTAAGAGTTTTTGATTCATGTCGGGTGAAGTTTTCTGGGTTTTTGGAAAGCTTCGAAATGGTGTGAAATGCATTTCCATCTGACAACCTTCTCTAGAACTTGCTATTTTTAGCCAGCACATTGGAGTTTTGAGATTTGGATTGCGGATTCTTTTTGGGTTTTCAAAGAGCTTCGCAATGATATGACATGCAAAGTGAGCTGAGCAACTTTCCTGAATTTACTATTTTTAGTAAGTTCTATTATTAGTAGTACTCTGGTTGGCAATAGCACAATAAGCTTTCCACTTTGAGCAGAGCAGTTGAGTATTCCTGAATTTGGCTTTCTGAGGTGCATTTTTGAATAAATGATTTAATTATTATAATGTGTTTTTGATCTCTTGGCCTAGCACAATGACTTTATGTTGTTTAAAAATGGGGCCTATGTGGGTGGACGTTGTTAGTGTTTGGTAGCTATAGGAGATATTTTCTTCTTAATTAAAGGCAGGTCGGCCTACATATTGCAATTAATATTTTATATTCTTCATCTCTAAGGGAGCCGACCTAGTTGAGATGTCACCTAATTTTGTATATATACAAGGTGGTGATCTTTCATTTACATCAAGTCATTGTGATATTCAATTCACATTCTTTCAAGAAGGAGTTCGCACTTAGCAACAAATCAGTTTGTAGCAGCAAACCATTCTCAAGGACAATCACATTCATTTGTATCTTTGCATCAAGGAGTGATGCTATTATTCATTGTATTAATTCAGCCTTGAATAAGGCCAGACTTGTAAGCAGATTTCTGCTCTTATTCATTCAATGCATTGGAGATATATTTTGCTGGGTTTTTCTCCCTCGAGTAGGAGGGTTTTCCCAGGGTATCTGCTGTGTTCATTGTTCTATGTGGTGTTGAATTTCCTACTAATTTGCTTTATGTTAAATCTGATCATAAAACTAACATGGTATTAGAGCGGGTCCAAGAAAAGATCCGATCAGATTTGTTAAGTCAAATTTATATCTGAGGCACTCTTTGGTTATTGACATCTTCAGATCTTTTTTGGCGTCATTCTTGGGAGGAGGATTTGGATGCTTTGGTTTATGTTTTGAGCGATGATGATCTTGCGAATAAGATAAGTTGGAGGCTATAAATTGGATTTCGTTTACCAGACAAAGACCTGTGCGTCCACACTCCCCCAAAGAAATTCGATAGCAACATTCTCTCTGATCTCCGATCGAGAGAATCACTCTAGGTCATGGCGGAATTTGCATCACATTTCGTCCATTATTCCATCAAAATAATTCAGTGAGGAGATCTAGCGCGATTAGCTTCATTTGCTTGGGTTGCCATCGTTATCTCTATTGCTGTGTGGAGGATTTCTGGAAAAGTAAATGGGCTGATGCGGGTACATTGTCATCACTAATGCTACCGATATTGACTTCCTGGTGTTGTGGAGAAATATTAAAGTCGTCCATCTCTGGGAAGACACGAAAGAGGGAGTTATCGCTTAAATTAAGAATCGTGGGAGTCCATCATCAAATCAGGAGCTGTTCTTGTGAAGAGTTTGGCTTTTTCGGGAGTCAACGCCAGTATAAGGTGTTGGAAGAATTTAAATAGTCAGGCTCTTTCATGAAGTAACGGATTTGTAAAGGAGTCACAAAAATTCAATAATAAACAGTAAAGTGGAATCATTCAGGAGGTGCGACTTATTTAGAAGGCACCTATCATTGAAGCTAGTGTCGTGGTGTATGGAAAATTTGAGACAGAGGCAGAGCTGGTGACAAAAGTATAATATACTTGTTGGCAAGGCCTGTTGTTGATTATTGAGCCAATAAAGCGTGGAGAATTGGCATACCAAGGATCGCGACATATAGAATGAAGCAATGAATTATAAGTTGGAATCGCAATTTTAGTTTCATGTTATATGAATTTGCTTGCTGAGCCATTTCTCATAAGGGAAGTCGTGAATATTCAAGGTGCGGATAAGGACAAAAGTTTGGCATAAGACAAATCGCGGGAGAACAGTGAAATATGCTGTCAAGAGTATTTGATGCCATCTATTGTATATTATAATTCAGACCATTAATCGTAAACATTATATAAATCGCGTTATGAAGTTCCTACCGCCACCTTCACCTGTCGGGAGCTGCTTGATGTAGCAAGAGCGATTTATTAATATTCGAAAAAGTCAAATCGTGGTCTTCATTGAA
The DNA here is from genome assembly GCA_007115665.2 of Sequoiadendron giganteum. Taxonomy (NCBI): domain Eukaryota; kingdom Viridiplantae; phylum Streptophyta; class Pinopsida; order Cupressales; family Cupressaceae; genus Sequoiadendron; species Sequoiadendron giganteum. The sequence goes on along the minus strand of CM021100.1, from coordinate 734,664,629 downwards.
GAGAATCGGGAGAGATATAAACCATCGCTAAAGATTATTTCATTGCTTTGTCGGGAGCTGCTAGTCAATAAGACAAAGAAGTGGCAATCTATTAAAGTAGCTGCCACTTAATATTGAATTCAGGACCAAGGAAGATTGGAGACTATGTTTTGAATCTTTGCTACCATCGAGTCAACAACTAAGCCACCAAGTCTTGGAAAATCATGGAGCTTCAGGAGAAGTCTGATAGTGATCGCTGCTGACAAGGAAATTGAGATTATTGGTCCCTCTGAGAATCTCACGAAGATGGGTGTCTACTTTGCAGCGACACTTCTCGTACAACCGAACGTGGCAGTTCATCACTCAACAAGGATCGGGCCTGTTATCTTGCCGTCCTGGTTGCACCTATTCAGTGCAACTGATATTAGCGTTCTTGTTCATTGATTTGTATCGACATCTTTGCCATCAATCCTAGTTTTGCATGGAGCTGTGACGATTGCTGAGTGTATGCTGTGCGTAAAAGAAACCGTTACTACATCGAAGGGAAAGTTATGGAGATTGAAATCTAAAAGGCATCACTGATTGGATATTTGTAATAAAGAGATAAGTATTTTTTATGTTTGTATTTTTAATAATGACCATGAATTTTTTTACATAGTTAATAATAATTCATGCAATAACATTGGAATAGTGAATCATTTAGTGATTTGTAAAATTCTCTTAAGGGTAGTTTGATTCCATGAACCATTATTAATCTCTCTAAGATGCTTCTAGGACGGATCAAGGAGCAAAAGAATGATGAGAGATTGCATAAGGAATTCAAGGGAGAAAGAGCTTGATGCATCCTGCGAGGGAGTCATGCCGGCTGGAGAAATGAACAAACATGAAGACATAGCTTGTAGCCTTGGGTCTGAGTTGGTGGCACATAAGTTCACTCAAGACATCTCTCGAAGAGGAAGAACCTATTTAGATTGTCATTACGATCAGTTTCTTCGAAGAGGAGGAATTAACATTTAGAGGGAGTATGACAAACCATTAGAGGCAACCTTCGACGAGGAGGTTAGAAGGTCGATGTGGGTACTTGAAGCTACGGAGGGAGTCACAGCATCATGAAGATTTGTATAGTGTATATTTCTTTGAGATAGAGAAATATGAGGTGAAAGCCCTTGTAGTGTATGTTTCTCTGAGACGGAGAAATATGAGGTGAAAGCCCTTGTAGTGTATATTTCTTTGAGACAGAGAAATATGATGTGCGAGCCCTTGTTCATCTCCGAGACTGAGATGAGACATCATGTTGAGAGACTCCATGACGACATCACGTTGAGAGACTCCGTGATGGACACTTGTACTTATGTTTCTTTTCCACACATGGGAGTAGCCATGGTGGATGTCGTGTTGAGAGACTCCATGACGACATCACGTTGAGAGACTCCATGATGAACCTTTGAGCTTTCCACAAATGGCTGTAGCCATTGTGGGCGACATGTTGAGAGCCTCCATGACATAGATATCTGGAAAATATCTCCCTAGCTAAGAGGGAGTGTTAGTGTTTGGTAGCTTCAAGAGATATTTTCTCCTTAATTAAAGGCAGGTTGGCCTACATATTGCAATTAATATTTTATATTCTTCATCTCTAAGGGAGCTGACCTAGTTGAGATGTCACCTAGTTTTGTATATATACAAGGTGGTGATCGTTCATTTACATCAAGTCATTGTCATATTCAATTCGCATTCTTTCAAGAAGGAGTTCGCACTTAGCAGCAGATCAGTTTATAGCAGTAGACCATTCTCAAGGACAATCACATTCATTTGTATCTTTGCATCAAGGAGTGATGCTATTATTCATTGTATTAATTCAGCCTTGAGTAAGGCCAGATTTGTAAGCAGATTTCTGCTCTTATTCATTCAATATATTGGAGATATATTTTGCTGGGTTTTTCTCCCTCGAGTAGGAGGGTTTTCCCAAGGTATCTGTTGTGTTCATTGTTCTATGTGGTGTTGAATTTCCTGCTAATTTGCTTTCTGTTAAATCTGATCATACAGTCATCACAAATTCTATAAAAGCAGACCTTTGCTTACTCATTTCACATCTTTGGTTTATTATATCGAAATGCTGCTGGATTGAATTCAAAACCTGGCTAAGGGGGAGTTTAGCTTTCTACACCATTCTTCGGGCCTGAAATTATGGTTCCCTAGATGGTCAATTGGGAGTGTGCTTCATTCAAAAGTACATATTGAGTTTCATTTTTGAAGATATAGAAGATTTTGATTAAATTTCCAGATTTGAGCTTGCTGGTTTTCATATAGCTGAAGTAGATTTTTATTTGCAGCTCTTTGAGGGATTTAATTTTCATTCTGGGTATTGATGCTATCCATTTCTAGGCTAAGGGCGACTCTATTTGCCAAGTTGCAGATTTTAATTTGAAGTCTCCAATTTTTAAATGAAGTTCACCCCTCTTGGAGGCCGTAGCATGCTTGGAAGTGTCTTGGAGTTTGTGCATATAAGCATTTCACAAGCTTTCAATGTTGTTTCAGAGTTGGAACTTGGGCGCCATTCCTCTTAGAAGCATTTGTAACTTATTTCAGGTATTTTGGAGGAGTTTTGAGGGTGTTATGAGTATTTTATGGTGTCTAAGTTGCTGGTTATATTTCAGTTTGCTGGTAATTCATATCAGATTTCTAATAGTTCAGATTTTGGCTTGTAATTCTGTAATTGAAAAGTTTAGAAGTTGGAAGAATCATCCTTCAAGTATTTGCATTGATTATGTTATTGTAACACTTGTAAATGGCAGATAAATTGCATTGTAAGGCTGTGAATTAGTAACACTAATCCAGTCATTATTATTGCTGCATTTACTTGTGATTCTTTATGCAAACATTTTAACCCCGGGATGGTTTACCACTAGTTTGGAGGCAATTAATATTGTATCTTCATTTTTCACCCACTGGTTTAAGTGGCGAATCCCCACTGATGAGTGGATGCTTGGTATTAGCAAACGAATTGTATTTCATTGTAATTATCTTTCCCCCCACTAAATAAGTGGTAGCGTGGAATCTTGATGGTTGGTTCTTCGCCTACTCTCATTTCCAACGTTGTAATTCAATTCAGTTGTTGCTAACGATCCCTTCCCATATGCTATCACCTTGCCTTTCAAAGGATCTTGGTGAACTTTCTTGGTGAATGTTACATTCAATTGGATTATCTTTTAGAAGCTAACACTAACATTTGGCGTAGTGCTGGTCTGTGTTGTGGAAATGTTGAGAAAAAATTAATGGGCACATTTGAGTGGTATCAGAGCAGAAAATCCTGCCATCCTGTGGATCAACGCTTCATGTTTAGGCAGATGAGTAATAGAGTTCTCCGATACTATACCAAAAGTCAGAACAGATTCTAGTTTAGGTCCTTGTGGTTTCCAAAAGTTGGCACATATTCTTTAAGATTTGAGAAACCGAGTTTGTCAGACTAAGGCATGGCTATTGATGAAGAGATGAATCTGGCAAAGACACTTTATATGGCTGGAAAAAGACTTGAAAAAAAATTTTAGTCAAGAGAAAATGAAGAGAACATTCTTCATTTGTTGGAACAATGTTTGAGACAAGTGAAACAATCACCTTCTGAGTTAATGCAGTTAGCATTAACACCTGTAGTGACCTTTTTGAATCAGCCCTATTGGTTGAGGCATCCTGATGAAGAAACCAAGTTGCTGATTTCTTCTTGCTTCATGGAAGTGATAAGAATTGAGGTACCCCAGTTGCCCTATGATGAAGAAACCATGAAGATCATTTTAAATATGATAGTGGAGAGTTTTCAAGAGTTGGATGAAACTGGGAGTAATTTGTTTCCAAGAAGAGCTGCAATATTGAAGACATTTTCAGAAATTAGAGTTTGCATCCTATTGTTAGAGTTGGAGATGCAAAATCAAATTCATCGTTTGTTTAACTATCTTTTCACCTCGACTTGGAGTGAGCAAGAAGAGGGGATGCTTGCAGCTGTCATGAATGTTTTAATTTCCTCCATCAAAGAAGCTGATAATCTTCCAGAAAGTGTCCAATCCCTTCTCATGGAGGCTTATGAACGTGAAGAGTAGATTTCTCCCACTGCTGATATGTTAATCAACGAAATTTTCAGTCAATCTGAAGAAAAGTTGAAATCTCTTTTGAAGAAGACTATTGAAAACAAAGAGGAGATTTCTGAAGCTGAAGAGGAGGATGAAAGTTGGAATCCCCTTGAATTCATAGCAAAAGTTCAAGGGGTATCTACGGATTTGCACTTGACCATGTCATGTCCCTGATTTTGTAACACTAAGAGATTAAACATTGGAATACAAATAAATAAAATTACTAGTAAAATACATATTAAAATATAATTACTATATTATAAATACCAAACATAACACTATAAATATTAAAATATAAATATTAACATTATTATAATATTAGTATTATAATAAATAAACATATATATATATATATATATATATAAATAAATAAATAAACTAATATATATAAAGAGCAATATATTTTAATAAGAAACATTCGATACAAAATATAATATATAAGCAAGCTTGAAGCGCCCGACATGGAGGGAAAGCATCTGAAGACAGAGTTAAGCAGCAACAATGAAGATCAAGAAATAAAGAAAAGTTTATTAACGCCATGCTAGCGCTTGGGCCTAAGAAAGGCTATCATCAAGGGACGCTATTATTCAAATATCCCTTAGCTAAGATCGCATCCCTTGGAAACCGGTCCTTCCTCTTGGGAAGAGGTGCAAGGAGGTGTCGATTCATGATCAAATCTATTAATAGAGTTGAAGCATCCTCTGTGGAGGGCGGCATATATATAACATTAGTAGTCATATAGGCTTTGGGGAGTAATTCAATATCATGGCAACGTGGTTATTTGAATGGACAATGAAGACGCCTGGAAAAGAACCGACCCTTGATGGAGACACAACATCAAATAATCAGGGGTAAATCGTAGACGCTTGCAAGAGTCCTGTAGACTAGAGGCTCACGAATACAAGAAATGGAGTAGAGGAGAACCAAGCAATCATCAATCGTTGTAGAAGACAGGGGAATCAAGGATAACAAGATATCGAATGCAAGAGAATAAGTAACATTCAAGTGCTAGACAATGTATGTAAAAGAAAAAGGTATTAAATTACAAAATCTCAGATATATGTAAAAGAATAGCCAACAAAGAGGTAAGTATTATAATATATACAAATAAAGGTTTATGACTAGTTAGATATGCAGAAGGTAAGACTAGTAGATTTAGATGGCACATACTTTATTAATTTACATTTCAGTAGTCACTTACAAAGATATTTAATATATATATTTGGGTATGTTATGGTTTACAAATATATCTAAAAATATCTATTGTGATGGTCAAATATAAATGACAAGTACATTCTCAGGTATATATATTATGGTGATTGCCAATTAGGATGTACCCATAATATATTTTGGCACATTATGATTTATGATTATATTTGGATATAGATTAGAATGGATAGTATAATGATAGTGGGGGATGACATGTTAAGGATATATATATATATATATATATATTATCTACAGTTACCCAATAATGATGCTTGTAGCAATTATTGAGCTTTATAAATAATGGCTCTTTTTATTCAGTATGACTTTAAATGGTATAATAGAATTCCATCCATGGGATTTCGATCGATGTCTAACATCTAATGTACTCATGAAATATATTATAAAGGAATCCTTAAAGAATAGGTAATAGGGAGGAAATAAATAATCTTTTGGACAAGAATGAAATAATATCATCTTTGATCTAATTAGATGTTATTACTGAAGTTTATTGACCTCTAACGTTTCTAATGTCTCTTTGAGAAACACCTTGAATGCAAGATTTAAGCTTAAGTGCCTCCACTAGAAAGGGGTCATCATAGACCATGCATTCTACAGAAGAATGCAATATGTCCACAACAGTTCCTGAAACACATGAAGAATCAAGGCATTCTATAGCAGAATGTAATGAGACAAAAGAAGCCTTGAAGTCTAATGAGGTACTCATGTTTTCTACAGAGAAGAACAGTGAGTCAACATTGGTTAGGGAGTTTCAAGTTGAAGATTCAAGGGAAAAACTCTTAGAAACAAGAGTTGAAATGGAGATGCATGAAGAGGCTATAAATGCAGATCCAAATGAAGGAGAAGTTCGGTTAGAAGAAAATACTTGTTCAACCAGTGGGTTGCTTCTTCATCCCCACAATTTTGGAGAATTTTGGTTTGAAAAACAAGCTAGAGAGGAGAAAGAGAAAGAGGAAGCTGAAGTCTTTTCCCATTTAAAAGCTGATTTGACCGACTTCCTTAAATCATGTGTAGAAGACAACATGGAAGGAGAAACTTCTAGTAGTTATAAGGCAGATTTCTCTGCTCCTGAAGCCAAGCTAAGGTAGAGAGCTAAGGAATTGGAAGACACTATGGATGGGATGATTAAAAGTGTCCATCACATGCATCTCTTCCCATTTAAAAGCTGATTTGACCGACTCCCTTAAATCATGTGTAGAAAACAACATGGAAGGAGAAGCTTCTAGTAGTTATAAGGCAGATTTCTCTGCTCTTGAAGCCAAGCTAAGGAATTGGAAGACACTATGGATGGGATGATCAAAAGTGTCCGTCACATGCGTGACAAGTTGGGGAGTACAACTCAAACGATTTTTTAAATCTTTGTCCATAAAAAATGCACTATATCATCTCAGCTAGCATATGAAGATTGCAGTTCAAGTTCACAAACTGCTGAAAATGGAATTCAAGTTTTATCAAAGCTTATTGAAATTCACCAGCATGTAGAAAAATTGATTTATGATGTGCTGAGAGGAGAAGATGTATGTTGCATTTCCATTGCTTATATGAAGCTCATTAAGTTTGCCTTGGAGGAAATCAAATCAAGTCTTTTGCACATTAGCCGTGTTAAAGACAAAGTGACCAAAATTGCTGACAAGGCATTGGAGTGGAATGAGCTTACTAAAACCAAGTTGCAGGAAGTGCATGAGACTCTATTTGAAGTAGAGAATCAAATTTCTGCTGTTCAATATTCATGGGAGCAAGAAAACAAAGGAAGAGTAAAGGAGATTCATAAAATTCTTGGTGAGCTTGATCTCATACAAAAAACATTTGACTTGGAAGGCTGTCCTCGGAGACGTGAGCATTCAGATTCTCATCAACAAGTCTTTCGGGCCTTTGATAATCCACAATTTGAAGTGGGTACTAATGTGCTTCACACAAATCCCTTGTTTGTGAATGAAGAGGGAATTTCTTCAAGAATTTTTGAAGAAAGAGGAAATTCCAGTTGGTCTTTCAGTGGTGGAGAGGTGGTATGTAAGTTACATGAAGATGAATCTATTGCTGCTCCTAGTGCTTCCATTCAACAAGCAATGGTAACTCGAGGATCACAAGGAAATGAAGACATTCTTTTTGATCAACAACAAAGAGTTGATTGGCACATTGATGAGGATTTTATTCATAGTTTGATGAGGATGCTTGTGAGGCTTTTGTTAGACTTTAGTACGTCGCCATCTTCTCTTAGAGTGATTTCAGAATTGTATTTGATGAAGGATTCATGGAATCTTTTTGGCAAATCATGACCCAAGATTTTGGATTCAATTTCTTCAACGAACATAGGTGGATTGAATACTTCTTGGAGTTTCAAGAAGCGTCAATTCAGATGGAAAAAGCAAATCAGAGGATTCAGGTGAGAGCAGTTCTTCGTCTGAGAAGTGTTTCTTCAATGTTGTTGGTTTGGGATCCTCGCATTACTTGGCAAGAAGGTAATATTGAAAATTCTAAAGGGGATAAACCCGCACATTATATTCAGGATGTAATTGTGATCATTTGCTCTTGTGTTGGAAAATGTCTCCAGTTGAAAATTAGTATTTGGGATTCCAAGTATATTTTTATGAAGATTAGTATGCATAAAAAGAAGGTTGGATGGAGAGACGAGAGCCAAAATTTCAGTTCTATGATTGCTGCTACCTTCTTTTTCTGTTATTGGTTGTTTATTTCTGATCACTAGTCGGTGTTCTGGGAAGGAAATATGATCAGAATTTGGTTTGTAGTGGCATTGGGACCCTTGCTAAAAGTGCCACCAACTTTGTTCATGAGCAGTTTTTGGCTGATTTTGATGAGAAATTCTTGTGTTGCAACTGCTGTTTACCTTCTTGGATGCTGATTTTCCAAAAATCAGATCCTAAGATGATTATTTCAGACCTGTCAAGTAGCTGGTTTATTCATTTTCAGGTCTTTCTGTCTCCTAGATGGACTGAATTTCTGCCTCAAATGAGCAAGGTAATGATACAATATGGTCAAAATTTAGATATGGGTTGGTCTTTGATGATAAAGAGTGGAATCCTTGGTAACATCTCATACATTATTGTTTGGGGCAGCAAGCCATTAGCTGATTTGATTCATCAATTTGAAACTCTTCAAGTGAGATATGTGAAGATTTCTTGGAGTTCTTTCAGTGAAATTAGTTTGCTTCAAAGGAAGTATTGTACATCCTTAGGGATAGAGTTGGAGTGTGGAGCGTTGTTCTTTATTTGGCCTCGGTTTGGAGACATGTTTGAAAACATTTATGTTGCTGATCAGAATTATGGTAGCGAGGTTTGCAGGTTCTACAAATTGATATGGGACTCGAACATTGACATGTTTGGTGCATTGTCTTTTGTGAACCAAGATATGTTGCTCCACCCTTGGTATGCAGATGTTTCAATCATAGTAGCGCAACGGATTAGAGGAACAATGTTCTCGAGAATGATTTGGAATCCTGGAATCACTTGGGTTTGCAATTCAACAGTTGAAGATGAGGAAGCCAATGTTGGCTTTCTGGAGTTTTCTCCCATGGTGTTTCAGTTTAGTCTTAATCAGGAGGTCTCTTGTGTTGGCATTCTGCAGAGCAATGCTTTCATCAGTTGGTGCTATCGATCTCCTAGGTTGATTTGGGACCTTGGGATCATAATCAGTTTCTGTTTGGTTCAACATGGTGATTTTGGGATGGCATTGGAATTGCGTGAGGACAAACAATTTTGGGAAGGGCGGACTGTAATGTCCCCATTTTAGCCATTTGTTCTTCGGTGATTGATAGCCTATTTCTAGAAGCCCATAGGCTTGTCAGAGGTAAAAGTAGGGTTTCCTATTTTATTGGGGTTCTGAAGCATTTTTGAAGGTTTGAATGTAAGAGTTTCTGATGCATGTTTGGTGAAGTTTTTTGGGTTTTTGGAAAGCTTTGGAATGGTGTGACATGCATTTCCATCTTACAACCTTCTCTGAAACTTTCTATTTTTAGCCAACACATTGGAGTTTCGAGATTTGGATTGTGGATTCTTTTTGGGTTTTCAGAGAGCTTCGCAATGATATGACATGCAAGGTGAGTTGAGCAACTTTCTTGAATTTACTATTTTGAGTAAGTTCTATTATTAGCAATACTCCGGTTGGCAACAACACAGTAAGCTTTCCACTTTGAATAGAGCAGTTGAGTATTCTTGAATTTGGCTTTCTGAGGTGCATTTTTGAATAAATGATTTATTTAAATGATTTAATTATTATAATGTGTTTTTTACCCCTTGGCCTAGCACAATGACTTTATGTTGTTTAAATATGGGGCCTATGTGGGTGGACGCCACATGAGGACATGAGGAGAAAATATTTAATATTTCTGAGTTAATTACTCCTCTTGGGATTTGGATGCCTCTTTGAGAAGGTTTTAAATATTTAAAATGATAATAATGCCCCCTTGACACTTGGATGCCTAGGGAAGAGGGAGAAATTGAATGTTGTAAAAATTAAATTATTTCACATGAGGTTTGGGCGTCCCTTTTGGAGAAAGATGGAAAGCCAACAGTCATCACAAGTTCTATAAAAACAAGCCCTTGCTTACTCATTTCTGATCTTTGGTTTATTATATCGAAATGTTGCTAGATTGAATTCAGAACCCGGCGAAGGGGGAGCTTAGCTTTTTACACCATTCTTCGGGATTGAAACTATGGTTCCCTAGATGGTCAATTGAGAGTATGCTTCATGCAAAAGTACACATTGAGTTTCATTGTTGAAGATATAGAATTTTGATAAAATTTCCAGATTTGAGCTTGCTGGTTTTCATACAACTGAAGTAGATTTTTATTTGCAGCTCTTTGAGAGATTTAATTTTCATTATGGGTATTGATGCTATCCATTTCTAGGCTAAGGGCGACTCTATTTGCAAGTTGTTGAAGTTCAGAAGTTGGAAGAATCATCCTTTAAGTATTTGCATTGATTATGTTATTGTAACACTTGTAAATGGCAAATAAATTGCATTGTAAGTCTGTGAATTAGTAGTACTAATTTAGTCATTATTATTGCTGCATTTACTTGTGATTTTAATGCAAACACTTTAACCCCTTGATGGTTTACCGCCAGTGTGGAGGAAATTAATTCTATATCTTCATCTTTCACCCACTAGATTAAGTGGTGAATCCCCATTGATGAGTGGATGCCTACTATTAGTAGACGAATTGTATTTCATTGTAATTATCTTTCCTCCCACTGAACAAGTGGTAGCGTGGAATCTTGATGGTCGGTTCTCCGCCTACTCTCATTTCCAACGTTGTAATTCAATTCAGTTGTTGCTAACGATCCCTTCCCATATGCTATCACCTCGCCTTTCAAAGGATCTTTGTGAACATTCTTGGTGAAGGTTACATTCAATTGTATTATCTTTTAGAAGATAATGCTAACATTTGGCGTAGTGTTGGTCTGTGTTCTGGATATGTTGAGAAAAAATTAAGGGGCACATTTCAATGAATCTATAGTAATTAAATTAGTTATCTGTAAATAGCTTTGGAGTAATCATATTAATTATCTTTACTAACTTTGTATGTGACTTGTAGTGAGTTCATTCCATTTCCTTAACCAGATAAATGATTGTATTATTAATTAACCATAATTTGTATATACCATGCAATTACCAAAAGCTTAAATGATTAAGTAAACTATTACTGGATTAATAGTAGTTGTCCACTAACTAGCTCTACTTAGGTATTCAGTTGTATTTGTTCTTATTACCATCAACTAGTTACTTATTCATTTATAGACATTTGGAATAGGATTGTATTGCCACGTTTATCCTCATGGTTAATCGACCCTTAGAATCCCATGCCCCTTCTTCCTAAGGGATCGAGTATTCTTTTGCCTTACATGATTTGGCCTGTTTTGTGCAAACTTAACAGTATATGCGATATTTAGATATTCAAGAAAAAGTAATCTAAGAGGGAGGTCGACCTGGGTTTCTCATCGTTGGGAGAAACCTAGTTCAACCTCCTTATTGAATCGATTTCCTCTATATGCTTTTATTACTATATTGAAATTGCTTATGGAAATGAAAAACTCAACTTGTCATGCTAAGTAACATGGTTACGTGGAGGTGGGGCCGAATTCCTTTTGCTGCATCCTCTTCTTTACAATGTTTTTCTTCTCCCCTCCCTCGGCCGTTTCAATTTCCTCCTTGTATGTGACTGGAGGGTCGCCTCCTAGAGACACGTCTTTGGTTCAGGAGCGGCTATTGTGAAGTGTCTCTAAGAGACACATCTCGTGTGCTTCAATCGATAGACCATCTTCTTAATTAACTGATCATAGCTATTAGCATTGGTTAGATTAACATCACCGGTTTATTATGCTTTTCCCTTGAATAATGATAATATGCATCGATTAAGAATCAAGATATCTAAAATACTATATTAAAAAAAAATAGGCCACGATCTTGGCTAAGTATTATTCAGTTTTGTAAAAATCTTTAATTATACAGGGGACGTGACAGTCCTCCCCTCTTACATTGCTTGTCCTCAAGCAACTTGAGGTTTGCTGGGTTGAAGATTTCCTCATTCTCCCATGTGGCATCTTCCTTTGGTAGAACTTTCCATTTAATCAGGAATTCGGGAATAGTTTTATTCCTTAGTTTTGTTTCCCTCACGTTAAGGACTGCTTCCAGTTCGAGGATCAATTTGCCTTCATCGTTCAAGGGGGGTAGTTCTGCACATGGTGTGACTTGTTGTCCGAGAACTTTCTTTAAGCTAGATACGTGGAAAACATTATGGATGCTGCTGCCCAGGGGAAGTTCTAATTCGTAAGTTACCTCACCAATCCTCCTTGAATTCTTGTAAGGCCTATAAAATCGGGGCCTGAGTTTCTCCGCCCCATTGGATTTGAGGGACAACTTCTTGTATTGCTGTAATTGTAAGAACACCAGATCTCCCACTTAAAGGTTCTTTTGATGCGGTTTCGGTCTGCATATATTTTTTGCTGATTTTGGGCTTGATGTAAGTTATCCTTGAGGGTGTTCAAGATGTCAATGCTCTCTTGCACAAAGTCCCTAGCTCGAGGCACTTGACTTTCTTGGGTAATTAGATTCCCAAATGTAGTGGGTTCATATCAGTATAGTGCTTTAAATGGGCTCATTTGGATGGACATGTGGTGTGTTGTATTGTAACAATATTCTCTTATATGTACCCATTTGGTCCATGCATTCTGTTGTCCAATCACAAGTAGCCTTCTATCCATTTGTTGACGATTTCGGTATGTCTATCTGTTTGGGGATGATAGCTGGTGCTAGGTGTGAGACTAGTGCTTGCCAACCTAAAAAGTTCTTGCCAAAATCAACTCATAAAATCTCTTTGAAGAATACTTCTACTACTTTAGGTGCTCTATATTCCGTGGATATGGCGAAGAAATGGCTATATTTAGTGAGGTGATCCACGACTACATAGATACAATCCTTTCCTTGAGTCTTTGGCAAACCAGTAATAAAGTCCATGGAGATGCTTTCCCACTTTTGGTTGGGAATAGGTAGTGGTTGCAGTAGGTCTGTCGGGTGGCTTTGCTTGACTTTATTCCTTTGACAGACCATACATTCTTAAACATATCTGTGTACATCCTTCTTAAGGCCCTTCTAAGAGTACTTCTCCCTTATTTGTTTACATGTCTTGTAAAATCCATGGTGTCCTGCTAATGGATTATCATGGTACTCCTTGAATATTTTTTCTTTGATCTTGGAGTTTGGTATTAGGAATACTCTGTTCTTATATAAAATGAGGTCCTCTACTACCTTGTATTCTTCATGAGGAAGGTGGTTCTCCAAAATTTCACTAGCTTGAGGATCCTTTGCATATTCTGCAATAATATCATGTCTCCAATCTGCTGCTATGTAATTTATTGTATTTACATGAGGATGCCTGGATAGAGCGCCTGCCACTATATTGGTTGTTCCCTTTACATACTCAATGTCAAAGTCATAGGCTTGAATCCTACTAACCCACTTCTGCTGTCGATCGTTCAAGTCTCTCTGATTCATAAAATATCTCAAGCTATTATGATCGGTTTTTACAGGAAACTTTGTGCAGACCAAGTATTGACTGAATTTGGCCAAGGCATGCATGATGGCCAACATCTCTTTAACATAGACTGGATAATGTCTTTCTGTTTTAGTAAGCTTGCGACTTTCAAAGGCTATAGGATGCTTATTTTGCATTAAGAAGACACCAATTCCTTCTTCGGATGCATCACATTGCAATTCAAAAGGAAGGGTGAAATCTAGGATAGCTAAGACTAGGCATGAACTCATGGCCTTTTTGAGACGTTCAAAGGCTTGTTGTGCTTCTTCATTCCATGTGAAAGCTCCTTTCTTAGTTAAGTCGGTGAGGGGGGCAGCAATTTTTGAAAAACCCTTCACAAACCTCCTATAATAACTACACAATCCCATGAAACCCCTTAGTTGTGTGAGGGACTTAGGTTGGGGCCATTCCTTGATGGCAACAATCTTCTCCTCATCTACACTAACCCCGTTTGCATTTATTTTATGCCTCAAGTATAAGATCTCCTCCATGCCAAATTCACATTTTGATGCCTTTGCATATAAGGATTCTTGTTCTAATATTTTTAAAGTTTCTTCAATGTGCTGGAGGTGCTCTTCCCACATCTTGCTATAGATAAGAATATCATCAAAGAACACTAAAAGGAATCTCTAAAACTGTTTGTGAAAGATAAGATTCATGCATGATTGGAAGGTGGCTGGGGCATTTGTGAGTCTGAATGTCAGCACTGGGAATTCAAAATGTCCATAATGGCAACAGAAAGCTGTTTTGGGTACATCTTCTCATTCTTGTTTGGTGGTATCTTGACCAAAGGTCAATTTTGGACAAGAATCTTGCTCCATGGAGTTCATCAATAAGTTCATCGATTCGAGGAATTGGATATCTGTTTTTGATGGTTTTCTTGTTGGATATTTGTTTTTGATGGTTTTCTTGTTTAGTGCTCTATAATCTATGTACATCCTCAAGGTGCCATCTTTCTTCTTTACTAGTACCATTGAAGATGCAAAGGGGCTGGAACTAGGCTGTATGTGCCCCATCTCCAATAGTTCTTTAATGGTGTTCTCAATTTCTTCTTTGAATTTGTGTGGATGGCGGTAGGGAGTGGTGATAACTGGCTTTGCCCCTTTTTCTAACTCTATGGTATGTTCAAATCCTCGTTTAGGTGGTAAACCTGGGGGGATTTCTTCGAAAACCTTCCCATATTTCTTGGTGATAGGTTGAATGTCTACATGGATGGCTTTCCCATGGATAGTGCTTTTATCCAAAATCATACATTGGGCTACCCACTCCCCATTCCCTTTTCTGAAAATTCATTCCATTCTTTTGCACGAAACCATCTTTGGACCACCATCAGGTAGTCCCTTAAGGGTGACTTCTTTCCCTTCATGTTGGAACCAAATTGTTTGATTTGGAAGGTCAAACATAAAACATCCTAATGAGTATATCCATGGAGTTCCTAAGATAATATCAACATCTAGAGGGACTACATAGAAGTCTTCTTGAATGGGGTGGCCCCCTAGAGTGAGTTCCAATTTGGGAACTATCCTTGTGCATTGTACCTTGGCCCTTGTGGTTGCTGCTTCAAACCCCTTGAAGGCTATGGTTGTCAACTTCCTTTGTTTCACTATCCTTTCATCAATGAAGTTGTGGGATGCCCCATTGTCCACCAGTGTGATGACCCTTTGCCCCCTAAGTATGCTTTTGATCTGAAATGGGCAATGCTTAGAGGCTTGGGTGATAGTGGCTAATGTTACATGACTCTCGTCCTCAAATCCGCCCCTTTTGTTGGGAGGTTCTTCATTTCCTCTATTAGAGTGTGCTTCTGTAATGCCCCTTCCCTAGGTGTTTCAGATTTGAGCAGAGGTTGACCTATTACTAGGGTTTCCGTAGGTCAACAATATGGATAAGGAACCCATTTCAGCATGGTGGAACCTTGTCGAGAGCTTTCCAACCCTTCAGTTTGAAATTCACAAGTTGGATTCAAGGTTATTTGGGAAATATTCAAGATGTCTTAAGTGAATAGTGAAGGGGGTGAATAGTAACCGAAAATTAGAAAAGTGAATGTGAAAAGTGCACCCCCATCCTAGAACTTAAGTTGTTTTAAAAAGGGGGCCAAGTTCACAATGTAAAATTGACCCTCAATGTTATTTTATGAATTTTTAAGCCAAATAGTAACCCTAAAAAAGGGTCGACCCTCTTGGAGAAGATAAAAAGGCAATTTTGTCTATTTTGGACTCATTCTTATGACTTCAATTTGAGAGCAGCAGCAGCCTTGAGGGTTTGAAGAGATTGGAGCTTCCAGGAACGCAAACTTCTGGAAGAATTTGGAGATTTGGATGAAAACCCATTTCTCCCGATGACAGGTTTCAGCATTATCCAGCTTTAGTGTGGAGTTGGCAGCATTATTTGAGTTTATAATTGCAGATCAGTCTATTTGGAGGACAGAAAATTCGCATCAGATTGCAGATCAGTCCTTTTAGAGGACATTTCTACCATCTTCCAGCAGTTGCACAGGCAGCCGCACCTTTGTTTGGCATTTGGGCTTCAAACCCTAAGTGTTAAGTGAAGATTTTGAAGATTTGAAGCTGAGAATTTACATACAGCAGTGGCTCAACTCCTCTCATACTTGGAAACGAATTGGTTAGTCATTTTTAGAACTGGGTAAGTTTGAAACTGCTGTTATAGGGTTATATCAGACCTGATATTTTGTAGCCTTGTAAAAGAAAAACCGTTTCGTGACCTTTGGAAGAATGGGTATGTTGCAGTTGGATCTGATCTATGTAATTTCAGTCTTTTAGTGAATAAAATCATTGTATGTTTGGTTATTTTCCTTTATCAACATTGTACATGTCATACATTTCATATAAACTCGGAAAAACACAAAAAAATCAAAAAATACACAAAACACAAACAAAACAAATACTATTCTACACGCTGGTCAAAGACTCCAAGAAAAATCAAATTCAGAAAATTCAAACTAGATTGAGGAAGGAATCTTTCAGCTTCTATCATGTGGGCTTGGCTTCTGCATTTATGATCACGCCCTTCCCATGGACTGTGGCATGTGAAGCATAGTCCCTTTTTCTTTAGGTCTTCCATGGTTGGGCAACATGTGGAATCAATCTCTTTTTTCACTACAAAAGGGGCAGGTCCTTGTTGTCCCTTCCGGTCTAGGTTTATTTTCTCTATGGGGTGACTTGGAAGATTTTCCAAGGATTTGGGTTTATCTTTTGGCATGTTTTCTTCAAATTTCATGGCCTTTTGGATGGCCTCATCTAGACACTTGGGTTCATGGGCGCTTACCATACTTTTGACTGATCCCCTTAAACCTTAAAGGAAAAGATAGGTGAGTCTCCCTTGGGAAATCTCGGGCACCATGACAGCTAGTTTTTGAAACTCGATGGCATAGCTTTCTATAGTCCCTTGTTGCCTTACTCAGATGTTTTTGGTCAAGTCTTTCTATGAGTCTTTCGGTGAAATCATCATAAGTGGATACATGTTGATGCCCTTGGGTTATGAGGCCGTGGTGCCACCAATCATGGGCCATCCCTATTAGGTGTAGTATGACAAATTTGATAGCATTTTCTTCCATCATAGGGCTGTGTGACAAGTAAGTGTCAAGCTTTTGTACTCATGAGCGTGTGGTGACCTTTCCTTCCCCATCAAAGTTTGGGAGAGTAAGTTTGCTGACCCTATTTTTGAGGTCATTATTATATTGACTGTTTTTTCCCTTTTCACTCCTAGGGGCTGCTCTAAGTTTTGCATCACAAAAATCTTTAAATGGGATGATTTCCCTAATTTCAGGATCAAGCCTATAGTAGGCTGCAGCAATCTCCTCTACACTTTCCACGTGGGGTCCGTTAACCTCCATGTGTTCTTTCCTAGGCAAGAAGGGCCTAGTGGGCCTAGAGATTGTGGTTCTTGTGGGCGTAGGATTATTTGCTTCAGAGTGGTTAGAGTTTGTCTCCTTCTCATGATGATTATTCAGGTTTTGAAGGGCTTGAAGTATGGCTTGACTTGTGTTCTTACTTTCTTCAAGGTGGGCTCGAAATTCCTCTCTCAAAGGGTCACCCATGAGGTTATTTGTGGGCATGATGTTGCTAGGGTTTCTTCTATGGTAGGTGTGTTCATATGAGTCCATCACAGGTTGGCAGGATTATCCTCTGATACCACTGTAATGTTCCTTACCTGATCCTGTCTTGGATTGGCTTGGGTAAAGGTTGGAATGTGGTCAAGTGGCTCTTCTAAGATAGGGAAGGTGGATCTGTTTTCCTGCGACCACAAAAATGAGCCATATTCCACAAAGGCACAAGTCCATTAGCATTAACAATTAAGCAATCATTCACATAAGTAAAACATGAAACATAGGAAAACATATGAAGGGTGGCAAAGGTTGATCCGCCCATAGCCATGGCTCCTAGTACAGATGTTGTAATCTACAACCCTCCCGACTTGGCAACTTGTAACTGCATACTCTACCACTAGGGTAGATTGTCATGTCCTCGAATTGGAGGTATTAAATTAATTATTTATTAAGTTATTCCAATAAAATATAATATCAAGATGACTTATTATTTAATTAATTTAATATAAAGTGACTCAAATGATTCAAAATAAAATAATAAAAGTCACTTAAGTGAATAAAATAATATTTTATTCTAGAAACTTCCTGGAGACTTGTTGAGAAATCTATTTAAGAAGCTCATGGCTAAGCATTTGGACACACTTGATTTGGATTACATCTCTCATTACCTGTGTGGTAAGAAGTTGAAGCTTGAGTGCTTAGCATCGCTCGAGGGTTTGAAGACTCTAGAGTGCCAGGTTCGGTTGTGAAAAATCAACCCTAGTTGGAGTTGAGAAATCCATCTAGGGTTTCTACAGGTGCTTAATTGGAGAATTTACAGGTGTAGTAGCTGTTGTATTACTGCCCTAACTGGATAGTTGTGATGGCTGGGTTATTATCACAGCTCATTCTTTGCAGTGCTGGTTCGATATTGCCAAAGTTTAATGGTCAATGACCAAATTTGGCATATAGAGGATCGATTGCATATAATTTGGGATTTTGAATAAGGTCAGAAAAAATGATATTTTATTGAGGAGCTTGTTTGTTTTCTTGATGGAATCGATTTCAATTTGATAATTCTGAACTGGACGATATATGCTGTAAGGGGAATATTTTTATTCATTTGGATGAATTTACTTGGTCAATCTAGTTGCAGTTGGAGGAACACGATTTTGAGAGAGGCAACTTCAGGTAAAGACAACCAATAATTGCCAAGGCTGAATAAGGGAGACGCCAACTCATTCCAAGTAAGTGGATAAAGACAAAATTGCAAGCTGGCAGGTGTAGTCAAGAATCGACAAGAGGAAATCGAGCTTCAGAATATTGAGGCTAGACAAGACAAAGCATGCATAAAATAATTCTGCAAGAAAAGACGAATTGGATAAGACAAGCATTCAGGGGAGTTAGGCGCAATTTCTTGTGAGGATTCTGGACGTTGCTTCCAGCCGATGTGGAGTACCGAGTATTCATACAAGACAAATTATGAGTGAAGACAAATTCTACATGCCGCTGTACACAAAGGGAGTCGACCAAATTTGAGGAGTACTTTATTGTTTTTATTTCTTAAGTCGTGACTATCAAAGTCACTTGTCGGGAGCTGCTTGGAGGGTGGAATACAATACTTTCGGAAAGGACAAGCCAACACAGGTTAAGGGAAGTTTGGAATATTCAAGGAAAGACGGAAAAGGCTGTAAGTGAGTCGTCTTAGCCATAGAAGACGAAACGAGCCAGCTACATTGGATAGTCGTGTAGATTCAAAGGTGCGGCTTATGCTTCCAATAGACGTCTACTTTTCTGAGGTATCTTTCATCAGGCTACTCCGTTTACATGAAGTGCAACCATCAAGACTTTAGAAAGCAATTCGTATTCAGCATTCATTGTCAGAGACGACTTCAGGCTGATAATATCAAGTTCATTATATTTGCATTTGCAGTCACTTTAAGAGTCTCATTGAGTCAATAAGGTTTCGTGTATATATGGTACTGTCACAGCAGTTATATTTGCATATCATCTAACCAATGCTTGGTGAATTACATCGATATGAGCTGGAATTGTAAGGATTGTAACAAGTCATGAGCTACAATATACATGAGTTGATATTGCATGACAACTGTTTGTCATTTTGTCTACTGCTGTAGAAGTTTGAACTTAGCATCTCCATGACATTATAATTGCATCTGCTTAAGAATAACCAGTTGTATGAGAATTGTAACCAGATTACAAGATCCCTTTGGCAATACTATGAAGGATGCATGCAAACTGTTTGTTAAAATGCCTTTATGCTGTAGCTACTTCTGTTAAGCGTTATCAGACATTTATTTGCACTAGAAAATCATTACAATACTTGCATATTCAGTTTAGTTGCATTTGGAGTCTATTGGTATTGTCTAGTTGAAACTTCTATGCAATTCCATCATCATATTCAAAGAGAAAGTCAAACTGAATGCTTGCCAGCCAAGAACATGGTTTACAAGCAAAGTGTTTTACAAAATGTCCAAGGTAGCAAATTAAAAATTTACATCAGAATTGCTAGGGACAATACATAGATCCGCCTGAAGCCTTTGGCCAAGCTTGAGGGGTTGTAACCTACAACCTCCCACTCTAGGTGACTAGTAATTGCATACTCCACTTATGCCACTTCTTTTGAAAACACATGACTCATTTGGGGTAAGCTAGCAGAGCTTATGTGCAGCCTAGGTCTATTACCCATCATAGCCCAACCCTCATCCTAGGGTCCTAGGGGGCTAACCTTAGGAGGGTCTTAAGTCACCACACTTCTTAGGCCCTTCCTCCCAAATGAGTTTATAGGCATTCAACAGACAGATCAGTATTAGAGCAAATAGAAATGCATGAGTAATGTAAACATTAAGTGATCTGGCCATATTTGAAAATGTATTTGTAATTAATCATATCAATTGCTTCACCCGTTGGTTATTTAATCATTTCATTATTTTGTAAGTGCATTTGTCCTTAAAGATTGTAACCATGATTGTAAGTAGATTCGTGGTTAATCCAATTGATTAAGTAAGCTTGATTTGTGAATGAATCTATAGTAATTAAATTAGTTATCTGTAAATACCTTTGGAGTAATCATATTAATTATCTTTACTAACTTTGTATGTGACTTGTAGTGAGTTCATTCCATTGCCTTAACCAGATAAATGAGTGTATTATTAATTAACCATAATTTGTATATACCATGCAATTACCAGAACCTTAGATTATTAAGTAAACTATTACTGGATTAATAGTAGTTGTCCACTAACTAGCTCTACTTAGGTATTCAGTTGTATTTGTTCTTATTACCATTAATTGGTTACTTATTCATTTACAGACATTTGGAATAGGACTGTATTGCCACGTTTATCCCCATGGTTAATCAACACTTAGAATCCCATGCCCTTTCTTCCTAAGGGATTGGGTATTCTTTTGCCTTACATGATTTACATGATTTGGCCTGTATTGTGCAGACTTAACAGTATATGCGATATTTAGATATTTAGGAAAAAGTAATCTGAGAGGGAGGTCGACCTGGGTTTCTCATCGCTGGGAGAAACCTAGTTTGTCCCCCTTATTGTATCGATTTCCTCTATATGCTTTTATTACTATATTGAAATTGCTTATGGAAATGAAAAACTCAACTTATCGTGCTAAGTAACATGGTTACATGGAGGTGGGGCCGAATTTCTTTTGCTGCGTCCTCTTCCTTACGCGTTTTTCTTCTCCCCTCCCTCAGCCGTTTCAGTTTCCTTCTTATACGTGATTGGAGGGTCGCCTCCTAGAGACACGTCGTCTTTGGTGTTCAGGAGCGACTATTGTGAAGTGTCTCCATGAGACACATCCCGTGTGCTTAAACCGATTGGCCATATTCTTAATTAACTGATTGTAGCTATTTGCATCGGTTAGATTAACATCACCAGTTTATTATGCTTTTCCCTTGAATAATGATAATATGCATCGATTAAGATATCTAAAATACTATATAAAAAAAAAATAGGCCACCATCTTGGCTAAGTATTATTCAGTTTTGTAAAAATCTTTAATTATACAGGGGACGTGACTATGCCTTGTTTCAAGAATGTTTTGAATATGCCTTGTGGCATATGGTGGTTGTTGATGAACATTTTGGATCTCTGTGGCCTCAACATACACCTATTTGATCCAATCAATTTTAGTGCCATTTTTTTGTAGCATAAGGCTGAGGGAATGGACAACACATGGTGTCCAAAAATGTGTGAATACTGCTTCTTAACCAATAACCTAGCCAATCGCTCTACAATTTGTGGCATTGTTTGTTATGACTTGATTAATGTTTCAAGGTGTTAGTGTTTCTTAGATCAGATCATAAACAGAAAGTACTTATTGTATTGCAACACATAAGACAATGAACATAGCAAGATACCCTGGGAAAACCCTCCTCTTGAGGGAGAAAAATCTAGCAAATAATCCTCTTATATTATATGGAATAAGAGTAGAAATCTACTTACAACTCAGGCCTAGCACATAGGTGAATTTGATACAATAGCACTTCTCCTAAGTGCGAATATGAAATACCTTGAAATAGGTCTGCTGCTACAAGATAATAATCTGCTGCCTAAGTGCGAACTTGCTTGAAGAAAAAGTGAATTTAACTTGATTACAAATGACAAGGAAAGACCTTGTACTTATACAAACTCAGGCACCTCTTTGCTTAGGTCGACTCTCTTAGAGAAACATAATAAAATGTTAAATACAAATAAGGTCAGCCCGAGCAACAAGTAATATATGCGAATCATTAGCGTCGACCCTTCATGTTTGATATTTATTATTGACATAAATTAAATAGCCGAATGGCTACTCATTTAATTTATGCTTCCTTCTTGGAATGTGTGCAATGGAAGTGCAACCCTAAGCTGCTATAACATCAACACTCCCTCTTAGCTAGGGATGATACTTCCACCTGCACAAGACACATCATATCAATATGAAAACAAAATAGAATATCACCTCATCGTGATATCAACCATCATGGCTATCTCCATAGATGGTATGTACAAGTGCTCATCACTTAATGTGATGTTGTCACCTCAATGTGACTTTCACCATGGCTCCTCCAGAGGGTGACACACAAGTACAAGTAAATAATCACGGATTCCCTCACGTGATGTTGTCATGGAGTCACACACATGACATCCACCATGGCTCTCCCAGAGGGTGGATACAAGGGCTTTTACCTCAAATCTCGAAGAGAAATGCACTACCAAGGACTTGCACCTCAAATCTCTCTCAATAGAGAAATGTATTACCAAGGGCTTGCACCTCAAATCTCTCTCAATAGAGAAATGCATTATCAAGGGCTTGCACCTCAAATCTCTCAATAGAGAAATGCATTATCAAGGGCTTACACCTCAAATCTCTCTCAATAGAGAAATGCATTATCAAATCTGAAGATCACTAATACAAAGACTCCCTCTCAGCTAGGGCTTCATTCTCCACCATATCAAGCTTGCCTCAAAGGTACACAACCATTATCCTAAAAGAGATGCTTGATGAGAATGACTGCCATCTGCTCATTAGTGCTGATATACCTCAACTGAATATCTTTCCTCGATACCATATCTCTGATATAGTGGTATGATTAGTTTTGTCATGAAACACATGGAAAGACAAAAAATTTCTCAAAGCTTTGATTAACACAAAGGATGACAGTTGGCTTCAATACTTGTTTAACCAATCCTGCAAGGAACTTTTAAAGCTACGAGTTGCCACACAATCTGTAATGTACTGAGCCTCTGCTATACTCAGTCCCATAGAAGACTGCTTCCTATTGAACCAAGATATCATCGCAGGCCTCAACTGAAACAACATCTAGAGAAACACAACCATCTTCCCTCTAAATCTTCAGTCTCTTGCATCAACCACTTGACCTCATTTCCTGCAACGCTTGCCTTTAGAGAAATGGTTTCCAACGCACACCTCTGTAGAGATTCGGGGTTGTCCTCTTCGACCGCATCCCAAATCACTCTATTCTGAATAGGTTTGCGGAGCTACCAATCCAGGTTGACTTGAGCAATTTCAGAACCCAACTGTTGAAGAGGTACTTCAATAATTTAACATCCGGCCTTGCAACACTGCAACCCTTACTTGTTCTCAGTGAGTCATAGAACTCCCTCTTGATTCTGGCTTCAGAGATTGCAAGGAAGACTTTTGGAGATGTACTCCCTCTAGCCCCCAACTTAGTCCCTCTAGAGTTTACTCCCTCTTGATCATTTCTTCGGTTGACATGTCTTCTTCACAAGATGCCTCAAGCTTTTCATCACTAAGTAATCTCTTATCATCTTCTTCCCCCTAAACTTGTCTAGGAAGCATTTTAGATAGAGATTACTAATAGTCCATAATTATCCAAAGAAATATCAAGATTAGAATCATACAAGTTATATCATGAGAGAATTTTTTCAAAAGATCTTATTCTAGTGAACACAATTCAAGAGAATCCACTATCCCTCTTAATTACAAAATCCAAAGAATAAATAAATGATAGAACTGAGAAACCAAAGAATACTTATCTTTTTAACTATTTTGATAGGTCCAAATGTTGGACATAGTGTGATACGTTGTACTTGAGCTTAGATCAATCCGTACCCTTCACAGTTTGAACACAATGACGACCTGAAAGGTACTTTGTCTTCAAGAGATATCTCCAGTCATCAATATAGTCCAATGATTGCAAGCTATGACTCCAAGCTTGATCATTTCTTCATTCGGAATGACTTCGATATCCAATCTTTCCAGATGCATATTGCTTGATGCTCAGGTTATCTCAATGTTATAGCATGAATTAATAAAAACAATTCATGAACATTATTCAACCATGCAATACTTATCTCATGGATTTCAAAATCTCTTGAGTAATAGATAATTAATTCATCAATCATGACATGTCTTTCTTTCAATTTCTCAGAAGAGCTAATCTCAACAAAACAAAAGACAATCTTTACAGATTAGCATGATCCTACTTGCAATGAATAAATCTAAAGAATCTTATCACAGTGATCACTATTTACTGGTCACACATAATCCTAAGTAAATAATGTCAGATTTGCATAACTCAACAAATTGAATTTTAGCCTAGAATAGTAAATACAATAAAAAACAAAGAATACTTATCTCTTAAATATTATGAAGGGTGGACACAGTATGATATGCTGCTCTTGCGCTTAGTACACAACCTTCACAGCATGAACATAGGCCCATGACTAGAGTAGAAATTCACTAGAATCATTTTGGGGAGAGGTCTCAATCACATCCGCAAATGAAACATGTTGATTAGGCCTGGTAGGGCAATCCTTCGCATAGTGACCAAATTTGTCACTATTAAAGCATTGAACACGAGAGAGATCCCACTTCTTCTTGAATGCAGGAGCACCATCTGACCCATTATCTCAATTCCTCTTGAAGAATCCTTTCTTCCAAACTTTTCCCTTCTTCGATGAATGAGAGGTGAGAACATGTAAATCTTCATTCTTTGAACTTTGACCAATGCCTCTAGCCGCCAACCTCGACTCCTCTTGAATGCAGTCTGCCCTTAATCGATCAAACTTGGGAAGTTTCGATCTTGCAGTAATTCCTTGAATGTAAGACTCCCAAGATGAAGGAAGACCATTAAGAGCCAACATGGTCAAATCCTTGTCATCAACAATATGACCGATAGTAGAGAGTCGATCTCTCAATTCGGAAATCTTCATGAAGTAGGTGATGACAAACTCTCCTTCCGCCATCTTAATGTGAAGTAGTTGTTGCTTCAAGGTTAGGGCACGACTGGTGTTGTTGATTTCATACATCTTTTCCAATGTTTTGAACATCTCCCTTGCGGTATCCAACTTGAAGACAATCGGAACAATACGATCTTTTACGGAATCAACCAACACTTTCTTTGCCTTAGTATCTTTCTTCCTCCACGGCAACTTCTCTTCTTCCTCCTCAGGTTCGGGAACTTTTGTTTTGACAAACTCAGCCAAATCATTCTCTTCCAATGTGAGCATGATCCTGAACTTCCATGATGTGTAGTTAGAAGCTCCTTTGAGTCTATCCTCGATTTTCAGACCATTCACCATCTTGAAATTTGAATTAGGAGATAGACTGAAAAAGATTAGAGTGAGTGCTGCAAAACAAATCTGATCATGATCTTTTTCAAACCGGCTCTGATACCATGTTATTGTTTCTTAGATCAGATCATAAACAGAAAGTACTTATTATATTGCAACACATAAGACAATGAACATAGCAAGATACTCTGGGAAAACCCTCCTCTTGAGGGAGAAAAACCTAGCAAATAATCCTCTTATATTATATGGAACAAGAGCAGAAATCTGCTTACAACTCAGGCCTAGCACATAGGCGAATTTGATACAATAGCACTTCTCCTAAGTGCGAATATGAAATACCTTGAAATAGGTCTGCTGCTACAAGATAATAATCTGCTGCCTAAGTGTGAACTTGCTTGAAGAAAAAGTGAATTTAACTTGATTACAAATGACAAGGAAAGACCTTGTACTTATACAAACTCAGGCACCTCTTCACTTAGGTCGGCCCTCTTAGAGAAACATAATAAAATGTTAAATACAAATAAGGTCGGCCCAAGTAACAAGTAATATATGCGAATCATTAGGGTGGACCCTTTATGTTTGATATTTGTTATTGACATAAATTAAATAGCCGAATGGCCACTCATTTAATTTATGATTCCTTCTTGGAATGCGTGCAATGGAAGTGCAGCCCTAAGCTGCTATAACATCAACACAAGGCCCCAATTCTTTTGATGGCTATCATGAAAATGTGAGCATTTCTTCATCTCCCCTTCACAATTCGTTGCTCTAAAAAACATTGCCCCATTAGGGGACATTGCAATAACATTTATCAATGGCTGATTTCGTGCATCTTTCCATCCATTGGAAATGGACACTCTGTGTTGGCCTACAAATCCCTTATGGGTTTCAGTGACTCCTCTCACCTCTTTTTCCAATAAGGTGCAACACGCTTTTTCAAAACCTGAGCCCTTGTACCCTTTTGGAGCGTCATTATTTGCTTTCACCATTTGTTGCCAATATGGCAAGCAAATAATATTAAAAACCAATCCCCTTGCATAAAGACATCTCGCTACGTGTTGAGCAACAATCTCTTGAGACTCATTTTGAAATGCCATTTCCAATGTTCCCTTTGATCTCTTATGTGTAAAGGCCACTGGTTGTTCTTTAGGTGTGGCCAAAAATGGATGGTTCTCTATAGGTTGAAGATTAGAAGGTGGTAGAGGGGGCTTCATTCTTTGAGATCCTTTTTTAACAAAGGATGATTTGATTTGTGGCTTGTTGCTTGATTTACTTTTTCTTGCTCATTAATATATGCCATAACTTGTGCTTTTGGAATGGGTACACCATTTTTTCTTGGGCAAGCTTTGATGCCTAGTCTAGGGATGTGGCACAAATGGCCTTTCACTTGACTGTATGTGCTTGAACACCTAATATCATGCCCACTAGAAATCCAAACATAGCCACCACCACCTAGAAGCTGTTGTACCATATCAACATATCTCCAAAGGGGAGGATTGGGCCTCTTTTGAAGTGGGGTTGGCCCATGGAGCTAGAATCGGTTGCCTTTATAATACCTATAACATCACGTTCAAAAAATAACACATTTGAAGAATCGAAACAAATAGAAACAAAAAAGTATATGTACAACTTAACTCATTTAAAAAAATTCAGCATGTGTTTTAGATTCATAGAAGAATGAAAACAAAACAAAAAATTCGAAACAAAACAAGAGAGTTCATTTGTAAAAAAAACGTAAAAAATAAATAAAAAACTTGAAACAATCCTACTTCTTTAGCAGAAATCTTTCTCGACAATCTCCTTGGCAACAAATGGGCTCTTGTAAATGCATAGGAATAGCAAACCAACCACTTTGGAATCATATTTTTGTAAGAATGAAAGTTTTGCAAGGATGAATGATATTTTTGTTTTGTATTCATAATAAGAGAAATGCAATTGTTTTTGTTTTTAAAATGTCTTGGAATCTATGTTTTAGGGTTTGGAGGGGCATTTTTAGGTTTTTGGTCAAAGTCAAAAGTCACATTAGAAGGAAAATTTAAAAAATGGTCAAATTTGCTGGTTGGGCATGAAAGGAAGTGAAATTCATTGTGGTTTCACTCGGGTTCATCCTAGATGGACCCACAGGTTTGGGACGGGACCTTGGATGGCCCCCAATTCAGATTGGATCTTGACTTATATTTGGTCCAGACATGCCCTAACCAGCAGGCTCCAAGGCCTGAATTGTAACATAGCTTAACAACATTAGACTTAATACATAGGGATTGCTTTTAACTTTTTCCTACATTTTGCATAAGAAACAACTTAATCAATCAATGCACATTAAGGTTAAGTAAAATTTGTGTTGATGAATTATGTAATGGAAGATCCATGCTGATAATGGATTAGATTAGTATTAGAGAAGGTTTTCTTGGATTTTGTGGTTGTTATTTTATGTGATTAGTTTTGCCGATATATGGCCATTACTAGATTAAGAGGTACAAATGAAAAAATAAAATTATTTCCTTTGCAATAAGAGAGAGTTTCGAGATTGGATAAGAAGAGTAAGAAGCATGGTACATGATGATTCTACAATTCTAATAGAAAAGAGAGATTTCTCAAGCTGGCTGAAGATGTGGCAGGTATCTCTGGCTCTATAGAACTACTAGAAAGCATTATGGAGGCACAAATTGAGAAAACAGGGATGTCTTTAGAGAATCCTAAAGCCCCAAAATGTATAGTTAGTCTCTCGTGAGAAAGTGCAGTCCTATGATGATCAAAGCCTTCCAACAACACCTCTACCCAATAGAGACAAATTCATAGATCTTTCATTGTGAAGGAGAGTTAGATGTGAGCAAGTTTTGACCATTGGTTGGCACAATTTGAGGTATATTTCAGTATCCATGCATCATAATATTAATAAAGAGCATCAAATTGCCTTTGCTAGATGAAGATTAACAAAGTAGGCTCGTACTTTGTTTGAAAATTGTGCCCATTCTTTGGCAAAATTTGTTTTAGTGCCTGTTTGTTTGTAAGATGAAGTTAAGAGACTAATCAAGAAACAATTCTATCCCATATGTCATTAAGAAGATTATTCCTTTAGCTTTGATTGGTTCTCAAAATGTAATGTCCACTTTTTAATAACTTTATTTTCAAACCCTAGCACACAAAATATAAACTTTGCAAAATTTATTATTAATAAGAGTTCTTTTTTTTAAGAAGGGTAAATGCTTTTGACCCGGAGCTATGAACTGGTGAGGTCACAAATGGGGTACCTCACCCCCAACATAAACGTGGCAAGAACAACAACCACATTTAAACCATCACACTATGCCAATACTGGCATTATTAATAATAATTCTTGATATTTTAACTTGCTGATTTATTAATTACTGTCAAAATTAAATTTATTAAATTGCTTTGGATACTCAGTTTCTGCCCAGACTTATATTAGGTATTGTTTTCTGTAATACTGTTGATTTCCTTTAGGTCTGCAATAGTTTAATTTAATGGGTGCCTTTGGCAAATAACCTCTAATTTGCTTGAGTTAGGGTTTCATCCATAAACTCAGCAAGGAAAATAGAAGAGTTTTTCGTCCTTAAATTTTCAGGCCTTGAAGAGTTTCATCCTTGCTGTTTAGATATAGTCCATCCTCCTTTGGAGAAATAAACAATATATAAAAATGCATTCGATGATGAGACAATTCTCTTTGCTTGAACTTTCTTTATACCCTTCCCCCCCAAAGGATGCAACTCCTCTCATGCCTTTTTATAACAAACTAAATGAGATTAACATATAATCTCCGTTAAACAGGTGCAGCTTCCTAAATAAACCCACAAATATGTTGGAGATTGTTTTTAATAGAATATAAGGAATTACGGTTGTTTTGAGTGTGTTAATGCCAAGATAGATACCCAACAAATTAGCTGCGGCTTTCCCTTCATAAATGTTTCGAACAAGATGGCAGCTTGTAGAAATTGATTCGCAAGGAATAAATATGCCACCCATGATGTATTAATAAATTGGAGGGGGCATTAGTCCACCCTTCCCAAGGTTGCTTGTTCTCGAGCAATTGTAAATTAGGATTTTGAAGAATTTCTGCACTCTCCTATGTGCATCCTTTTTAGGAAGATTTTTTCATCAAACCAAATATTCTATCATTGTTTTGTTCTTAGCTTCCTTTCACTAAAATTTATAATGGCCTCAAAAATTAAAATTGGTTTTCCTTCATCATCCAATAGGTGTAGCTCTAATGAAGGAATAATTTGACTTGCTAAAGCTCTTTTTAAACAAGAGACATGAAATATATTATGAATCTTACTATTTTTTGCGTAGTTGCCGCGAGACCGGTACTAGTACTTGTACGGGAGACTAGTACCGGTACCGGTACGCCTTTTTTTTTGAAAATGGGAGACGGGGGTACTTGGAGATGCCATTTTTTTTAATATAAATAAAAAATAAAAAATAAATAATTTATAGAAATCTGAAAATAAATTTAGTAATTTATAGAAAATCTGAAAATATGATGACATTGAACTCTCAAAACAATAATTTAATCACTTTTAGACATGTCAAATACATTATGCTTTAATTTTTTAAAGTTTCAAATGTTTAAACTTTAAAGTGGGAGACATCATTTTTTGCAGCAGGAGATGGCAGGGTACTCGAGAAACTTCAGCAAAAGTCTCCAGCCTCCTCGAGACGTCTCCGGAGACAGTACTGGTCTCCAAGACGTGTCTCCCAACAACTATGATTTTTTGGTAATTCCAATTCATATGCAACTTCCCCAACTCATTGTTTGATTCTATAAGGGCCATAGAACCATGATTTCAATTTCTCTGCTCCACTCCTTTTTAAGGAAGACTCAATAAAATCGTAGCCTCAAGAAGACCATATCCTCTACTTGGAATGCTCTTTTAGTTTTGATGTTGATTGACATATAATTTTTGTTGATTTTGTGCTCTTTTTAGGATTTTTTTGAGTGATCCCAAAATTTCTTGACTCTGCTTAACTAGATCCTTTGCCTTTGGTACTCTTACTTGTGATGACCAAATCCACAAAGGATAAAGCATCATAACCATATAAGGCCTTGAAACTTTGAAAGGTGTCATCCCAATGGATAATGGTATGTGGTATTGTAACAATGTTCCCCTAAATAAAGCCATTTTATCTAGGTTGTTTGATGCCTGCTACATAATTTCACAAATAGCCCTCAATCCATTTGTTGACTATTTTCGTCAGTCCATTGGTCTATGGATTATAATTGGTACTTGGAGATACGTTAGTACCTATTAAATGAAAGAGTTCTTGCCAAAATAAGCCAAAGAACTAGCTATCTCTATCACTCACTGTAACAATCTAACTCATGCAGCACAGTAATTACTTTAGTTTTTACCATAAAAGTAAATAAATGCATTTCCTAAAAATAGGGATGTAATTTTTTTCTTTTTCTAACATCAATTATTACACATTTCAACTATGCTAGTATATAAACATCATTTGAATCTGAAATAATATTACATTTCAACTTGTAAATGAAATACATCTTTCCAATTACAATTACATACATGAAAACCAATCAAGTGTTCAAATTTCATATTACAATTTAGTTTCAAGGTCAAGTCTTCCATATCTGGATAGATCTTCTATTTCACAAGTCTCAGCATTGTCGTTTGCAAGAGGAGAGCATCACCTGAACGCTTTACCTCCAACCACAGACTAGCGGTCCCTTGCACATCATCCAACTGGAAGTGGCTCTACCCTTCACGAAGGGTATAGACTAAGGAACCCCTAGTATGCCATTTGAGTCTCTAGTGTTGTGTCCTACATAACCAATTCGGTCATAGAACTATAGACTTATCTAACTAAGTATAACCCTACTGACTAGTTATGCAATCTGGATCACAGTGAACTGAATAGTGCAAGTAGAGACTTTTGCACTACTTTGGCCAAAGTTTGAAAACATTTCAACCACTTTTTTAAAAAGTGGAGTCGTATGTTCGCCCACCTCTAACTCGACTTGGAAACCTTTATGACCTAAGGTTTAATTTAAATTGACAGTTTGACCAACTGGTTTGACTTTTCAAAAGATTCTCATTCATATTGTGATGACTCATAAGTCTCTTAAACAACTAAGTTGGTTAAGTTTCTCCGACTTTGAACACCCCTGTTACATTCTCATAACAACTTGGGACTTGGCAACTGCCACTAGTTCAAGTCCTTAAATCAAACCAAGAGAGTGAACAACTCTCCTAATTTTATGCATAATTGGACAATATTGATGACGTAATGTCATTGACTCGAGACTCTTGAACTCATCTTTAAAGTATTGACTATATGCCAAAAATATGTAATATAAAATAATATCAAACAAATAACAAAAGATCACTTCTTATTACTGAATTTTCATAAGGTTCTATACTTAAGAACTCTTTAGTAGTTCTGATATAAAACAGTATAGAATTCTAACTTATTCTGCTCAAAGGAATACTGTGTTCATGCGCTTGCAAACTCTTCACTTTTTCAGTTTATAAAGCTGGTTATATACAGATAACCCAGCTAAGATGCTGGACAAAGTGTCATTGATTTGTCATTAATGTCAAATGTCATAGTCAAAATATACTACATACCCAAGGAACAAGTTATGAAGAAATATAGAGATATGAATAGAAATATTGAAAGATTTAAACTTATTAGTTTTTGACTCCCATACAGCCATGACAAGCACTTCTATAATGAATATCAGCAGCAGCCTATTAATAACATAGGCAAGTTATTTTATAAAAGAATGGAGAGTTTATAAAAATAGTGAGTTCATAAAAGATGGCGACTACAAAGGTAAAGACATATGTAAGCAGCGATGGAAAAAATCAATAGTTAGTATGAATAAACTAAAGAACAGTGACTATATCAGATTATAATATCAAGCGATGAAAAAATAAAGAGAAACAGTGATCCATAATAAATAACAATTTATATGTCTTAATAAGTAGCTGACTTCATGTATTAGTGAACAGCTGACTTCAAGATTTGTAAATAATTAAATAAGTAAAGGTGCGATTTTATATTCCCAAGTGGTGCGATTTATATAGAAGTGGCGATTCATTTGTGCAGTGAATAAGTTTGAAATGGTGTGACTTTACTAAGGGATGCAATTTGCATATTGAACATAATTATTGTTTTTACACAATTTTTTTTTGTAAGGAAGTGACTTGTTTTTTAAGGTTGCCTCTCTTGGAGAAGGCACTTCATATGTGAAAAGGTATATCTGTTCGAGAACCATACGTCGCTTAGAAGTTATAAATGAAGATGGTGAAAGGTGGAGAAGAGTGAGTGGTGTGGAATGAATAAGAATAAAATATAAAACATATACACCAGATTGAAGAGCAATTTATAAGATCATTTGCAGATTTATGAGGAGATTATAAGAAGATTATTTGTACATTAAAGGAGGAGAATGTATGGCAGATTTGTAAGAAGTTTCATGTGGAGATTGTGATCATTTTGTGGCAGATTTATGATTAATTTATAACAGAATTAAGAAGTGAATTATAGAAGATTAAAGAAGAGAGTTATAGCAAAATTTGTGAAGACAATTTGAATGAGGGGTTGGTGCCTCTAGTGGGTTGGTACTCACAAATTGAATGAGGGGTTGGTACCTCTAGAATTTGTTAAAAGAAGATTGATAAAAGCAATATTTTTTCTGTGGTTTTCTCCCGCAAGGGTTTCCATGTAAATTGTTGTAATGACACCCCCTGGTTTGGAACGATATAATTTTGATTCTTTCAGTTTGACACATTTGACACTTTGTCAAACTGTTTGCAGGATACTGAACTGAGTGTGTTTGTGGATTTGGAATGTGCCTAACATAGCAGATACATTGCATACAAATAAAGGTAACCGGATATATTGATTTATCTCAGATAGAAAACTCAAACACTGAAGCTGAGTTCAATAGATAAACTCCATCAAGTATAGGTTTCAGACTACAATGCCACAAATAACCAGTCACAGAGGTACTACTGTGCAACAGCAATTTTCTGAGTTTAATATCAGGCATACAAAATTATATGGGAATGTCAAAATACCAGTTGAGAGGCGTCTGGGTAAATTGCAGATTACCATGAAGCATCATCACCCTCCCTCAATACATTGCAGTGTCAAATAATACCCAGAATGCATACAGCAATAGGATAACAACAATATTCAATGCACCATACAAAATATAAAATACCTGTTAGTTGGCCTTCAAACAATGGCGACTCCTGTAGCTAGATAGGCAGTTCGAACTGCAGAAGGCAAGGAGAAATGAGTGTAGCAATCTACTCAGCCAGGCACATACCAACATCAACTTTCCTCTACCAATCTGGGCGCAGCAAATACTCAGACCTGCGTTCCTCATGCTGGAATATATGGCTACCAACATGAACAGAAAACACCCAATCTGTGTGCCACGATTTTCTGAGAATGCAGGCGCCTGAGTGGTTGTTACAGCTTGCAATATTGCAGAGCGACTCTGCTCCTGGGATTCTGCGACCCAGTCAAACTCCCATGGCTCAGAAATACAGTCCACACCCTCACAAATGTTCACACGCCACTCCCAATGATAACCGCGACTGCTAGGAAGGAGGTGTAATCCATAACACGCTCAGCAAATAGAACCCTTCAGCGCAGGAGGTGAATTGCAGCCATGACCCTTAGCTTCATACTGAAGCAATGATAAGAATGGCAACCAGGATAGTAATGAATAAAATTACCACATGGCTCATGTCTAGGCTGAGGTAACTCTCACGCCAGGCTGGTATATGAAGTCTGCAATAATTGTTCACTAAACCCTATGCCCCAACAGCATAGACTTCCCTCACAAATATGCAACAATGGCACACCTCTAAACCCACGACCAGGGACTGTGATCTTCATTCAACAATGTAAACACTCATTACCAATCGACCAACCAGATGAAAACTTCAATCTCAAAATATGCAAATGAAGCACAAACATAGACTTTGAATGAATCTATTAGCTATCACTCAGAGAGGGTCTTTCACCACCATGGATGATATTTCTTCAAGAGGGGTTTCATCCTCCAGAAGTTTGAGATGAACCAAGTTCAATCTCCAAAACTGCAAGGGTTTCGATTAGAGAAATAGAATAAACTCAACATAACCAAATGAGCTCTCATAACCTCCTTTTATACTTTTTTCGCCTTAAAATTCACTTTTTAATTTAAACTTGCCTTTAGCTTTGAAAAAGACCTTTTTATTAAAATAATGATAATTTGACACGCAAGGGCCCCGTTTAATACATCCATGATTTAAAACATTTCATTCTGGTTCCGACGAGCTATAACAATAAGGTGTCTTTTAAATATTTTAAATAATATTTGGCAACCTTAGTAAAATTATTAAAATACAACCATTAATATACTCATTTTGTGGAATTATCAAAATAAATCCCTTTCTCTATTCTCCTGTTCCCTGAATTGTTTGGCCACATAAAGCTGATCTTCTACTTCAAGTAATGCATTTTCATTGTTGTTGAATGAATTTTTGGTTGATTTTAAGTTCATTGGTAAGCTCTTCAACCTTAACCCTTAATTCCTTGGATGTGGATACGGCCTTATTCATAATCTTAGTAGCCACATCTCTATCTTTGATCATATTCAAATAGGCTGATTTCATGTCTCCCATTGTGCTCTTAATGTTTTGCAAATCAGCAAGGGAAACAATTTGTTCACACTGATTTCTTGGTATCTTTTGGGTGAGATTTTCAACAAGACTCTTCATGTCATCCAACTTAGATAATGTTTGCACTTCATTTTCTAAAATTACCACTTGACTTGATATCCTTATCAAATGGATAAAATGAAAAAGAATAATTCACTTTATTTTATCTTAACGAAAGAAACATAAACTTAGATTTGACTAGGTTAGACTTAACCTATCGACTCAACCTAACTCAAATTTTGACAAAACACACAAATCGACTCAAATGGCATAACCTGTTTTTCCGAAGTCTATTCTCTTCTTGTAGGTGATACTCTCCCTCTCTCTCTAGAGGGCAAGAAAAATAGTCTTGCATTTCACTTAGAAATCATTCAAGTAGTTAGTCGTTATAA
Source organism: Sequoiadendron giganteum (assembly GCA_007115665.2). Lineage (NCBI taxonomy): Eukaryota > Viridiplantae > Streptophyta > Pinopsida > Cupressales > Cupressaceae > Sequoiadendron > Sequoiadendron giganteum. The sequence goes on along the minus strand of CM021100.1, from coordinate 734,629,038 downwards.
ATCATGACATAATCATAATCTTGATTCAATGACATATAACCATCAAAATTCAAATACATTTCATTGCATATAATTTCATCATAATGTTAAATAACGTAATGTCATCATCAAGTATAAAAATGTATTTTAACATAACAGTTAAAAGTAACTTGGTAAACAAAAATAGGGTGTAGCATATCTCCCCCCATAAGGACTATCGTCCCCATGATTCAGTGTATCATATCATAAACATAACAAGTTTTTCTTATCAAAATTTCAGTGTTCCACGGGGTTTTGGGGACGGGGATGGGGGGACGACAGGGGACGTGTTTCTGAGACGTGGGGACGGGTGGCCTAAGTTTGGGAACGGTAGGGGGACGGCAGCGAGGGGGTAGTAGGGTGTTGAAATACATATAGTACTTGAAAAAAAAAGTTATAAAAAGATGTATAAGTATAAGAATTATACATCTTGGAGACAACTAGGAGTCCCCTAGACGTCTTGAGGACACCCCAATGTCCTCAAAGTCCTATCAGCGTCTTGGAGACAACAACACTAGTGGTGGGATGGTGGCGTTGGTAGTGGCTTGGTGGGGGGACGTCTCCCCCAAGTCCCCAAGTCTTCGAGACGTCCCCCTCTAGGAAACGCGAGGTTTTTTGGGGGGACGTGTCCCCGTGTAAAACTGCAATTTTTAGAAGCACAAAATAAATGAGGATTTTTTATACTAATTTCATTATAGTCCTCCCATGTAGCACTATCCTTTGCATATTGGTCCCATTGGACCTTGTAGTGAGTGACCTCTTTGTTACGCAGGTGGAGCCTGCATGTTTCAAGCACTCTTAAGAGGCTTGATCGTTACCACCCGTGGGTCCTGTACCTGTAGTGCATTCCAATCAAGTACATGATTAACACGGTATATACTTTTTAAGATAAGACACATGAAATACATGTACTTGATTGGAATGCACTACAGGTATAGGACCCACAGTATATCGTTTCTAACTTATCTCAACTTATAGGAGCTCGATACTTTCTCCGCACAATGCTTCAAATGGAGCCATCTTTATTGTAGAATGATAGGAATTATTGTAAGAAAATTCTACAAGCAAAACATAATCCTCCTACTTGTATTGCTGATCCATGCAATACATTCTCAACAAATGTGATGTCCCGTTTTTTACTTCATGGAGAAATATAATATTGTTTTAATTATTTAATATTTTCCTCCAATTGTTTATTTAAAAGGAAATATTATTTAATTAAATAAGATTATATTTATGTGACTTATTAAATGCAAATTTGAAAATTAAGTCACAACTGAAAATTAAAAGAGAAGAAGTATGAAGAGTCACTAGGAGTTACAAGGAGGAAAATAAAAGAATTGAGGGAATTCATTTCAGTAGGTTGGATTTTTGATTTTGGAAACAGGATTTTGTTGGAGAATGTTTGAGGTGGGGTGACCTCTGAAAGTAGATTGGCTTCGACAGTGAAGATCTGCCCAGGCTGATAGTAGGAGGAGACATTTAGTTTTCTCGCTTTGATATTAAACGTTGAAGTTTTGATGGATTTTTGGAGAAAAAATTCGAGTTTGTAATTATGGGTCTGAATAGAATTGAAGATTGTATAAATTTAGTATTGTATCTGCAATAGGTCAAATTGAGATTGCTATAACTGTTGCTCCATTTTCTGGGTATCAGTGTTTGCTTTGAGATAATGTCTTCATGTTGGGTTGGATTTTGAACGTGGGAGGAAATCTCATTTAAAAGTGAAATCTAATATTCTTCAGCATTGTCAAGTCCTAACCATTGTTAGCCGCTGGTAATCTCATATACTTTATAGCTGTTTATTTCCTTGTGCTCAAATAATAATTTGTTGGAATCGTTTCTTTGCTTGGTTGCTGCCCAACCTATAGAGAATTAATCTTTAATTGGAGTCGCTTTAGTGGGAATACATTGAAATTGAAGCTTCATAAAATATCATTATACTTGAAGAATTTGGTGACACTCCAAGAGCTATAATAGCATATTCAGTGGGAAGAGTTTAGATGTGTATAGGTGAAGGTAAATTTGATAGTTACACCTCTATTTTGGCTTAGAGCGTTAGAAAAAAGAAAGAGACAGGAAAGGAGTCGAAGTCTTAAACTTGTTCGATTCATTCTTTGTCCCAGTATGAGTAAGCATAAGCATTTCTTTGCTGAATCACGGAAAAACGCGAATTTTCTTGGAGGCAACCATTCTTGATGGAGTCGGGATTAAATATGCCGACATTAAATAAAAAGTTGATTTAGTTATCGGGAGCTCCTTAAATATTGTTGTGGCCTCTGAAAGAAGCCGTAGGGATTATTGTAGAAGACAAAACATGTATAAATGATGCTGTTTGTTTATGAACAATCATCGAGCAAGGTATAAGAAGCAAATGTCTTACATCAAAGGTATATAGGCAACATTCAATAAATCTTATGAAGATTATTGGGTGACTATCGGGCATTCAAAACAACGGAGTTTATTAGAAGGTAACCTAATATGTTAAAAATCAAGGAGCCTCTTGAGTAATCGCGAATACTTCTTGGAGCTGCCATTACATTTGTAGCTTTGATAGAATATAAGGAGAAGTGGCAATAATTCTGTGAGGATGAGGAAATCCCATGAGGATGTGGATATCAGCGGCGGACAAAAGGACCAAGGCAACGCATATGATATAGTAATCGGGTTTCTTATGATGCTACTGCCACCTTTAATGTCCACCAAACCGATACAAGCATCTATTCTGAGTCAGGTTTATGAAAGGTTATCGAATGAAATGTGATTGTCAAGGCAAATCGATAATAGGTGGTTGCTGGACATTTAACTCTCAGCATTCACAATCTACTTGCCTTCAAAGATATTCACTTACAGAGCAATCAGGGTTGTCTGAAGGATGCTACATTTGGAAAGGAGTGCCATATCGATAATTGAAGCTTGAAACAGTTACCGTCCATGCTACAAAGATTAAATAGGGAAGCTCGATGGAAGTTTTGGAGATTTAATTAAATCTTGGAGTTCAGTCTTCATTATTAGTTGGAATGTATATATAGAAATTGAAGGTCAAGAATTATCTATTACTCATTGGTTCATTGATATACAGTTGGATTGTTTATGTTTAATTATTTGTTCAATTAAGTAACACAATAGGCAATTTTGGATATATGTTGTATGTTAGTTGTGCAAAATTTTGAGATGACACGTTGGAACACAATTGAAGCTTAAGTCTACAATAACAATCTGAGTATAATATCTTTAGAGTTTCTTTTTTGAGTCCTCTTCATGAATGTATTGTAAACAACAATTACAAATCTATATAACCAAGTCGGGGCAGTAGTTCATGTAACTATTTGACAAAATGCCCGAAGAGAAGAATTGGTAAACTGGGAGAAAAAATTGTGTCCAAATTGGGGTAGAACATTACATTGGTATCAGAGATTGCGAACCTGCCATCCTGTGGAGTCTTAACATTAAATTTCAGTGCAATTCATTTTGTGCCTAACATTTAATCGGAGTTTAGGAAATTTTCTGCAACATATTGGGTATTTTAGATTGAATCATGGCTTCTGATGAAGAAAAAAGTTTGGCAAGGACACTTTATATTGTAGGAGAGAGGCTCAGTAAAGAATTTCAGTCAAGGGAAGATGAAGTGAACATACTCCATTTGTTGGAAAAAAAATTGGTCCAAATTGGGGTAGAACATTACAACAAATCTTTTAGAACTTGGTTTACCCTTTCCGTTTGACCATCTGTCTCAAGATGATAAGCTGAGGTTATATTCAATTGAGTTCCAAGTGAGGAAAATAAAGTTCGCCAAAACCTTGACGTCATGCAGACATGACTATCTGAGATGATCTTCTCAGGAATTCCATGCAACCTAAACACTTCCCGAACAAACTTACGGGCTATGACTAGTGCTCCATTTGTCAAATTCTTAGGTATGAAGTGAGCTACCTTGGTGAGTCTATCCACCACTACCAAAATATCATTATGCCTATTTCTAGACATAGGAAGACCTTGTACAAAATCCATACTGATCATTTGCCACTTCTACTCTGGAATCTCATGAGGATATATGAGTCCTGTTGGGTGATGATGTTTTTCTTTCATCCTCTACCATTCTAGACATTCGGCTACAAATCATGCAGCATCCTTCTTCATTCCTTTCTAGAAATATAGTGGTTTCACATCAGCTAAAAGTTTTGTCACTCTAGGATGTCCTGAATATGGTGCAAAATGAACTTCCTTCCACACACATTCCTTAACTCCTCGGAGTTCAAAACGTACATTCTTCCTTTGAACCTTAATAGTCCATGTGGTTCAAAATATAACCCATCATACCTCAAACCTTGAGGATTGTCCGTGAGAGCTAGCATAACTTGTTCATAGTATTCATCTCCCTTGGATTTTTGCAACACCAGATTCTTGAAATCTGAATGAATAGAGATCATCGAGGAGATGTGTCTCCTTTGACTTAGAGCATCCGCTTCTCTGTTATCCTTGCCCTTAATATAACTGATCTCAAAATCATAATCAAATATCAACTCTAACCATCTCTACCGAGCATTAAGATGTGGTTGGGTGAACAAGTACTTAAGACCTTGGTGGACTGACCTTAACTCGAAAGGTTTTCCCAACAAATAATGCTGCCACATTTGCAATGCCTATACAACTGCAGCCAACTCAAGACGATGAGGAGCATAATTTTGCTCATATGTCTTCAACTCCCTAGACTCATAGGCGATAACTCGCCCTTCTTGCATAAGTACCCTGTCTAATCCTTCTCTCGAGGCATTAGTGATAACTACAAAATGGCCTTCTGGATCAAGGACTTTTAGTATTGGTGCCATAGTTAACTTCTCTTTTAATTGATCAAATGCTTCCTGGAATTTTTCTGACCAATCGAATCTTTTGCCTTTCCTTTGTAGAGAAGTAATGGGATAGGCAATCCTCGAAAAGTTAGCCACAAAATTTCTATAATAACCTACCAAACCCATGAAACTACGACTATGTGCACATTTTTCGGTGCAGGCCACTCCAAAATGGCTTTAATTGTTGGATCTATTGGAATTCCTCAACTGAAATTACATGACCTAGGTACTGTACTTCTTTCTGAAAGAAAGTACACTTGGAGAGTTTACCATACAATTTATGCTCTCGTAGACGTTGCAGAATGAATTGCAAATGTCGGAGATGTTCTACCTCATTCTTAGAGTATATGAGAATGTCATCTAGAAACACTAGAACAAAGTTATCCGAACAATGTTTGAATACGTTTTTCATCAAATTCATGAATGTTGCAGGGGCATTCGTCATTCCAAAAGGTAAGACTGTGAATTCGTAGTGCCCATACCTTGTTCTAAAGGCTGTTTTATGAATATCTTCATCCTTAAGCCTTAACTGATAGTATCCATATCGTAGATTGATCTTTGAAAATATTGCTGCCCCACACATTTGATTGAAAAGAGCATCAATACGCGATAAAGGATATTTGTTCTCTATCGTTGCTTTATTAAGCATACGATAGTCTATACATATGCATAGTGTACCATCCTTTTTTTAACAAAGATCACTGGCCCTCCCCAGGGTGAAATACTGGGACTAATCAATCCATTACCTGAAAAAACACACAAATCGACTCAAATCCTTTAGCTAACATAAATGAACACTTTGCCACTTCTATAAAAAGGAAGGCTTTTAAATGTATCATCAGACCTGGAAACCTCTTGAAGCTGTCAAAGTTGCATTCTTATGGTTCTTTTTGTTATCTTTTCTAAAAGAAACTGCCTTAGGCATTATGACAATTTATAACTGCAATCTCATTTTGGTTTACAACTTTGGTCATGTTATTTTAATTTTCCAACGTCTAGAGGTACTTTCTTTCCCCATAGTTCTTTCAGGCTTTCTTTTCTCTATTAATGTTTTGCTTTTCCAAGGAGTCTTGCTTCCATGCCATGATCTGGACTTTTTTTCAGATCTCAGAAGATTATGTTGTTTGTTGCCTTCTTGCATTTTTCTTTCATCCTTATTTTTAAATCTTTTGATTCAGTGGATTGCTTTTGGTTATAGAGCTCTTGCATTTTGCATTAAAAATGAAATTTTGTATCAAAGTGGTTGGGTTGGTTATGTACCATGGTTTTATTTCTTCTCTTCTAGCATTTTCACATCTCTTTTCATGGCTATGTTGGCGTGTCCTACTTCATATTATTTAATATTCTGAATAGTTATTGATTATGATTCTATGCAAGATTGCACAATCTTATGCCATTGATGCCAATATTGGATAATCCCTTTGTTACCAGGTTCTTCCCTCAGTACCTTTGTAGCCCGATCTGGTTTCTTTGTTTTTTTGGCTGCCAGGGGATGTCTTGGGTTTGTCTGAGGTGAACCTGGGATATGCTTGGGCAGGGTACCCTGTTGCTCAGTCTGTACCTGAGGTAAGCCCAGGTCCCTAAAATACTTTGTTAACACACGTTAAATTTAAAAAAAAAATAAAAAAATCTAGAACTCAACTCTTAATATTTATATATATTTTTGTATGACTTTACCTAAGCGATACTGAACTGGGGTTTAACAAATGGTGAATTGCCTTTCCCAAAAATCTACATGTTTTGCTATTAAATAGCAAATATGGGAATCACATGTAGGTCCAGGTTCGGAAGATTATTGTGTCATTTACCTAGTTGGTATTTTTATTTTTTATCCTTTAAAATCATATAATTGTAATAGTAAGATCGTAAGCTTGTGTTTATAGGCGTGCAATTTTTTCATGGGGGAGTTAAGTGCAGTATGTTATGCTGTACCTATTGAAAGGCTGAATTTTGCAATGATGACTTTTTAGCTCAATCTTTTTATCTTTGATTTATGACTATGTAGGTGGTACATTATTTATAATTTTATAATATGGATGTTTTGTAAGTGCAGCATTGACAAAAGCTCAGCAGTTGCTGTTGGATCCTCAGGAGAGGGAATATCTTGTTTGCCAAATCAACATAGCAAGAGGTAAATCTATTCTAATTATATTTGCAAGTAATCTTTAGTACATTTGTATATTTTTATCATTGTTTTACTAGGTATATGGAATATCGGTAATTTAAAATTTAATATTTAAAATGCAATCAGTGCTAGAAAGATGCCTCGTATGTTGCAGTCATGTGTTGCCTCCAGGATAGTTTCAGAAGCTTGGGAAAATTTATTTTTAAATGATAAGAGATACATTGTTTTTGAATAATAATCTTGAAAAAATGAGATAATCACATTAGAATGTGTGCATGAGAATATAAAATGTTCTGGGATCAGTGACGACAATTTTTTGGGTGTAAAAGATTCTCACATGTTGATCTTAGAAAGACATAATCAGAGATTTAATCACTGTGGAAGTCTCAAACACTCAATATATATATTTATTATTTATATTAGTATTTAATGAGCTTTAAAAGCAAGTAGCTTTAATAGCATGTTTTCAAACTACTTTGCCTCCAAATTAAATATAAATGGAAAATGCATCAATAATAAATCTGATATAAGCCCTCAAGATTTTTTGTCATAACTGCTTCTGTAAGATAAGGAGCAGCTGTACTAATGAAGGGGTATATGGGACCTATCCCGATCCAGTAATAATTAAAGATGACTGGTTAGAGCTGTTGAAAGGATCTGAGGCATGGTATGCTACCAACTTTATCATGGAAGTAATAAAGCAGGTAATATTTATCATGGCTGTTGGTGAAGAGATGCCTTTATGGAGGCATGAAAATCAGAGAAGGCGATTATGATTTGGCAACATATTGTAGATAAAGATCGGTGGCGCAAAAGTAGGTTGCAATGTTATAGACACAAATCAGTTGAGAAAAACTAGGTTTGAATGTTACAGACAAAGATCAATGGAGCATAACTAGATATGCTGTTGCTTTCATGGAATATTTGGTATCTTTCATTTGGGAAACTGATGTGGAAAATTCTATGGAGAATGTGGAAGATCTTGCCTATATACAGGCTTATTGGATAGAGAAAGCTGAGGGAAGCTCCATGTTCACCAGAGATTAGTTAAATTAAATCAAACAAGAAGAAGACAGAAAAAAGTTAAAAACAGCATGATATTGGTAATAAGTTGCCTTGCGAGCTATCTGTAGTAGGAGATGAAGCTTTCAAACTAGTGGAAATAATGTTATTTTCAAGGCAAGTCTGGTGTTTCTGGACAAGGAGTGTAGGATTCCTGGAATTATGGATTTTCTGATATTCTTGTTTTATTTTTTAGATTATTTAGCCAAGGTTTGTTAACAGCTGACCTCCTTTTGCATCATGCAGGGTTACTGCTTTAAGTAACACTCTCTCAGCAGGGATGTCGCTGGACTTACAGTTCTATTATCTGCGCTCCCATGGCTTGAATGCCTTCACCTTATATATCCTCTTTTCTGGTGCACCTCTGGCTTGAACACCACACCTGCTATCTGCTTGTGCAGGGCATCCTCTTCCTTATCATTCCATCTGTGCTGCTCACAATTTCTCCAGCAGTCCTCTGCCTTGAATGCTGTGCCCCCTATCTTCTCCTGCAAGGCATCATCCTCCTTATCATTCCACTGCCTCATCCACTAGTGTCACCTGTGGGCATTGGGCATACTGCATATGCTCTTAATTTAAGCATGACTACTGCTTCAGCACACTGTTCCTTCACTATGATGTCCTTTGGGAGAATTGAAGCTTGGTCTCCAACATGAGAACCACATTGTTCTACCACTTGACCACAATCCCGTTGACTGATTTTCTGATATACTTGTTACTCAACAAAAAAAGGGCCATTTTTCGATGGATGGAATTGAAATTTGCTTTTAAATTCTTGTACAATCACTTGATAGCTATACACAAGGTCGGTATCTTTAGTGTTCCTGATCAACAAGGTTTTGTTAAGAAGGGAAACTCAATTTGAAATCATAAAAATGGAGGTCAACTTGGACAATCACAGCTTTAATGTAGGTTAACTTGAACATCTCACAATTGGATGGATGTTTTCATGCATTGCATACCTCTTTTTATCAAGATAACATCATGAGTTTCTCTGCATAATTGTTGTAAATATACTGTGTTCAAAGTTAACTATGGGCAACATAAAGTGGAAGTAAGATGGTTGTATACAAACATAGGTAACTAGATAGAAAGTAGTTGACTGCTGGAAGAGCTGTGTTGGTGTGCGTTTTAATACTCACGGAACACAAAATAAAATGCCCAAAGACACTCTATTCTCTCTTGAACAAAGT
>CM021100.1:734599627-734619690 GCA_007115665.2 Sequoiadendron giganteum | reverse complement strand
TGGCATACATTCTTGGTGGGGGTCTGCAGTCCATTATTTTTATAGCCACCTTCATCATCTCATTCATCTTTTCCTTCGTGTACTCAATTTCCTGCTTTATCTTTCAATTTCCTTTTTCAATTTATTTCTTTCTTCTTCCCACAGACTTTGGTGCATTTGAGTTTTAGCCAAATGACGAAAGCTCAAAGTCAAGGGTGTGACAGGTCTCCATGTTTTTTGAAGGTGTTCTAAGTACTCAATCAATAATGTCCTTTTATAAAGAACCAATGCCCAACATGATTCAAAGGGAAATGGTGCTTCGTTGAAGGTTTTAGTCTGTTCAAATTGTTCCTCACCAGTCTCATGTTGTTGCCTAGGAGGAGACTGAGCTTCCTTGGAAACTTGTTCAACTGCCTCAACCAAGTCATCAAGACTTGGCATCCTCTTCTTGTTACTACCATCATTCTGAACCTCCTCAACCTCCACTCTTTCATTTTGCAATTCTTCAGGAATATCAGTTGAGTTATGTGAAATATTTTCTGCTGTACTCTGGGAATCATCATTTTCGACTTCCTCTGATTCTTCAGAAATAACTATAATTTCTGGTGGACTAGAGGTTGAAGTGATTTTACTTCATTTTCTTTGTGAAATCCTTGTTGGAAATGTAACAGGTATATGAGGTTTCTTTGTAGATTTCCTATTTTTAGACTGTCTAGAAGACTCAGACTCGGTAGGAGAAGGAGATGGGGAAGCAGTAAAAATGGTAACAGAAGTTGCTGCAGGAAAAGACTGAGAAGAGAATTTTTGCTTTTGAATGCTAGGGCTTGATTCAGGGGTTTGCTCGGTCCTAGATGACTCTCCTTTTCTTTTCCCGTTTTCTTTCCTAATGGAGGATCTTGTTTGCATCCGAGTAGAGGGCTCAGTTATGGAGGTTGCAGGACTAGGTGTTGCAGGAGTAGATGATTCTTGCTCAGCCTCACTACTCATGGATTCAATTCTTATTTTTCTTTTCTTGGGTTGTGCAAAGAGTGCTCTAGGAGGTTGTGGAAATAAATTATTGCTAAGAGAGTGGTGAAACATCTCTTAATGAATGCTCAATCAAAATTTTAATAAGGCCATGATGGGTGACAAAATTATCTTTGCCTTTCTGGGTTTCACAGGCACTATGCTCCAGAAGATTTAACAAAAAATTTGGAACATTCATAGCTAATCCCTGCCTCATGTGACTTAAACACTTAAAATGGTAAGAATGTAGATAGGAGAAATATCCTTCACAAGTTAAGTACCTACTTATAAAGGATGCATATTCTGAATATGGGTAGGGTAGTGACACCCTTTTACATCTCTGCTTTGAAACCAACAAAGGTCTGTTAGTTGGCAATGTAAATTCGGCCCTGGAAGAGATGACATCCCTTCCTAAAGGAAAGTTTTCTCCAGCTTCAGGAAGCCCTGTTACTTTGGCTATTCGTTCCTCTATCACTGCGACCATTAGACCCCATACTGCAGCTTCTCCTTCTGAAAGTGTTCTTAAAAACTAACCTGTAGCCTCTTCGTTGAAGGAATTTATCCTTAGAAAGTAGTTCAACCACCCACAATTACTAAATGCCTGAACCATTGCAGGGTCCTGTGTCAAAAATTCATGAGCTGCCGGCTCATGCCTTACCAGTTGAACACCCATCTTCAAGAATTGATTTCTTCAAGAAAACCTTGAAACTTAACCTCTTCTGAAATTTTGAAAAACACCTTTTCTTGGACTGTTTCTTTCCTTTTCGGTATGTTTTTCTTTCTTTTTTCCAAAAGAATGATCTAAAATAAAATTGCATGCAATAATTTTTTAGACACTACCTAATTAAGTAGTTTTCTTGCTGATAAGGAAAAAGCATGCATTCACTGGCAGTCATTCTTGGGAAGTACAATTAAAAAATAAAAAATTATCAATCGTGGCATTGGCAAAAGAACAAGATTTGAAACAAACAACTCCCGCCCCCTACTTAAGATTTGACATGTATCCTCACATGTGGAAATGGATAGGCTAGGAACTGGGCGTAATGATTGATAGACACTTGCAATAAATGAATAAATAAAATAATTGAATGATGTGACCAGCGAAAAGAATATCGCGTACCTTGGTTTAAATGCTTCGCGGATGTTGAAAGATATCACAACATAGCCGGAAGTGACAATTTGGAAAAGAGATCATGAATGGTAGTGGTACGGTAAAATGGATGACATGGATGGGTGATGTAGACAAGAAAGGTGAAATGATGGATGGTGATGGATGAGATGGAGAAATTGGTTTTCGTGAAAAGAAAACCTTTATTATGGACATTCTACATAATTTCAAAGAGATGTTGCAGGAAGAGGACCGAAGCCCTTTATTGCATGAAGATCATTGGCTGTAGGAAAAACAAACTACTGTATGAATTCTGCTTTTGAATACAGCTTATGGTACAACCAAAGGCAGTGTCCATTAACCAACAGTTTGAAGCGGACAAGATCAATTGTTGCCAACTATATGGAACCATTATCAAATACATTTTAAATTTCATACAAACCGAGCCACCTTGTTGTAAGCTTATGTTGATTCTCTTTATACCTAGATTCATAGAGTAGGGCCCAATCACCAACAAAGAAATGCTTTGTGTGGATATTGTGGTCATGCCATTGTTTTCTTTGTTGTTGTATTGCTTCTATATGTTGGAGGGCAGCCTTCCGCATCTCATCTAATGCATTTAATTGGAGAAGCCATTCCTTTTGAGCTTCAGAAAGATCAATGTGCAATTGAAGAGCAGTCCTCAGAGTCTTGTGTTCAAACTCAATTGGCAACATGATAGTCTTTCCATAATGTAACTCAAAAGGGGTGAACCCTATTGTTGTCTTCCATGTTGTTCGATAAGCCCAGACTGCTTCTGGAAGGTGACTGCTCCAGTCTTTCTTGTGTAGTTGGACTATTTTTGTAAGGATGGCCTCCAGTTCTTTGTTAGTTACCTTTGCCTGACCATTGGCTTGAGGGTGATAAGGACTTGATTTCTTGTGCCTAATCTTATAGTCACTCATCAAGGTTGTGATCAAGTTTGAAGTGAATTGTGTTCCCTGGTCAGTAACAATTTCTCTAGGGACTCCAAATCTAGTGAAGATTTGTTCATAAAGGAACTCAACAACCTTGTTATCTCGTCCATGTGTCATTTCCTTTACTTCTACCCATTTTGTCACATAGTCAGTGCAAACTAAAATGTATGACTTACCATTGGATGGGGGATCAATTGGCCCAACAAAATCCATTCCCCACTTATCAAAGGGAGTAACAACCACTTGTGGATGCAAGGGAATTTCATCAGACTTCGTTGGTCTCCCCATTCTTTGACATCTGTCACATTTTCTTCTATAGGAAACAACATCTCTGTGTAGGGTAGGCTAATAGTACCCTGTATTAAGCACTTTTATTGATGTTCTTTTAGATGCAAAGTGCCCACCACATGGCTCATCATGACAAGCATGTAGAATGTCATATGTCTCATCTTCTCTGACACACCTTCGCATGACTTGGTCAGGCCCTGTATAAAACAAACAGTCTGCAATCCATGACAAGTTAAAAAATTTCTCAATCAATAGCCTTCTATCCTTTGGTGAGAAGTGAGCTGGTATTTTGCTAGCTGCTAAGTAATTTGCGATATCTGAATACCATGGTGTTCTAGCAGCAATAGAAAATAGATGTTCATCAGGAAAGCTATCATCAATTATTTCAGATGTGGCAGGTGTAGCTGTTTGAAGTCTTGACAAGAAATTAGCCACCACATTTTCCTTGCCTAGCTTATCGATAACTGTGATATCAAATTCCTGAAACAATAGTAGCCACCTTGCTAATCTACCAGACATGGCAGGTTTATTCATAAGGTACCTTATTGCTGCATGGTCTGTATGAACAAATATTTTGTAATCAGTGACATAATGTCGAAACTTGTTCAAAGCATACACAACTGCTAGCAATTCTTTTTCTATGACAGTATAGTTTAGTTCTGGTCCTTGAAGATTTTTGTTGATGAAATAGATGGCATGCTCGATTGAATTCTCCTTTTGTCCTAACACCGCCCTTATGGAATGATCAGAAGCATCAATGTGTATATGAAAGGGCAGACTCCACTTCGGTCCTTGAAGAACAGGTGCTTTAGTAAGTAAGTTCTTAAGCTGTAGGAAAGATTTGTCATAGGCCTCAGTCCAATGAAATTCTGAATCTTTAGTCAACAAGGCATACAATGGACTGGCTATTTTGCTGAAATCTTTGATGAACTTTCTATAATATCCAACATGTCCTAGGAAGATTCTAACATCCTTTTGTTTTACAGGTGGTGGCAAGGTTAGAATAACTTCTATTTTTGTAGGGTCAACCTGAATTCCAGCTGGAGAAATATGATGGCCTAAAACAATTCCCTCTTGCATCATCATAAAACACTTCTCACTATTCAAAGACAAATTATGCTCCTTACATCTTTTTAGTACTTTTTCCAAATTCGATAATGCTTCCTCATAAGTTACTCCATAATTGGTGAAGTCATCCATGTAGATCTCCATAGAATCATGAGAAATGTCGGCAAAAATGCTAATTACTCCTCTTTGAAATGTGGCAGGAGCATTACACGGGCCAAAAGGTAGGACAGAGTAAGCAAAAGTCCCCCATGGACAAGTGAAAGTTGTTTTATCCTGATCTCCAAGGGCAATTTTAATTTGATTATATACACTATATCCATCTAAAAATGAGAAATACCTTTTTCCAGACAATGAGTCTAATACTTGATCAACAAATGGCAGTGGAAAGTGATCATTTTTAGTGGCAGTATTTAGCTCCCTGTAATCGACACAAACTCGCCATTTCCCACCTTTCTTAGGAACAATCACTAATGGAGATTGACTATCTGAAATAGGGTAGATAAAACCAGCATCAAGTAATTGTTGGAGCTTATTTTTAACTATTTCCCTGAGTGTTGGGTTTATCCTTCTCTGAGGTTGCCTAACATGTGAACAATCTTCCTTAATATAGATCCTATGAGTACAAAGTTGAGGATCTATTCCCTTCATGTCCCCATAGTCCCATGCAAAAGCATTGTGTTGATCTTGCAACATTGTGACCAGGGAATTTTGTTGAACTCTAGGTAACTGGCTATTGGTATTTAGATAATGGCCTGGAGACAGCTCAATTTGTTTGATGAGATCATTCATGGAATCAACTGGAAAAGGTGGTTTCTGTATCTCTTGTGGAAGCAAATGTTGATAAACTGCAGGGATTTTAAATGGTAGACTCTCAAGACTCAGTTGCTGCAGGAAAGATTGTTGAGGACAATTATTGGGTTCTAATGGGTTATTCATATCAGAATTTGACTGCAAAATTTGGAAAAGCAAGTCATCTTCACTCTAAAGTTGGGAAAACATATTAGTCTGTAGCATCATTAACTAGGCTAATGAGTTGACATCTTTTGTTTCTTCTCCTATGTCTGGTCAAATTGGTTTAGACAAGTCTAGCCGAGGCTGGGCAGGCGGATATAGAGCCAATTTCTTTGTTGACTGACCATCAGAGATTGTCATGTCTCCTAAACGACACCCTATAAAGGCATTAGTTGTGGCTAACCATGGTCTACCTAGGATGATAGGATATCCCCCCAAAGTTGCCTTAGTGGATAATATAGTGAAATCAGCGGGGTATTCCCATGACTCAAGATTGACAATTATATCTTCCACTAGGCCGTCAGGTGTTACAGTGGAACTATCAGCAAGCTGCAGGACGGTGGGTGTAGACCTAATGGTTAGGATATTCAAATACTCCATAGTATGCTTGGTCATTACATTAATGGTTGCACCTAGGTCAATCAAGACATTCTTTACCATCTGACCATTATTGTTGATTTGGACCACAAGACTTCCAGGGTCAGCATATTTTGGCATTACTACCTTCCCAAACATAATATCTGCCAATTTTTCAAGAACATGGATAGTTTGGGGATCCTTTTTCTTCCTTCCAGGTTTCTTCAAATAGGCCTCCTTAATGGCTTTTCCATAAATTGGAACATCTTTTATGGCTTGAAAGAAGGGAATTTGGATATGTACATTCTTTAGCTGGTCCAAAATATCAAAGGTAGGCTCTTCCATGGACTTTGATGTAGTGTCCTATAATATCTGAGGAAAAGGTGGTTTTATCGGATACTGTAGGATAGGCTTCTTAGAGGAATTTTCTGATATAGGTAGCTATTCTGCAAGACCAATCAGTTTTTCAACAAAGGGAGGATCATGTATTTCAGTAATTACTGGTGGCTGTGGAACAAGTAGGGTGGTTCCAGATCTGAGATGAATATCATTAATATTCAAGGCGTAGGCCAGATACTGATTAGCTTCTGCAAAATACATAGGCTGTTGTTGCTACTGCTTATTATTAGGATTTGGTAATGGCTGAGCAGGCATAGGCATTGGTTTTGGAGGGCCAGTATTTGTAGGAGATGCTGCAGGAGATGGCATAAGAGTCGAAGGTTGCTGCTGCTATGGCTGCAAGAATTTGGGGGATTGCTTCTGCCATTGCTGAGAGCTTCTCCACTGAGGATTATGCTGCCAGTTACCTTAGGGTGGAGCCCATTGTCCTTGTGGGTGCTGCCAACCTCCTTGAGGAGATTGCCATTGTGAATTTGGGTAGCTAGGCCATTGTGGCTGAGAGGTAATCCATGATGGTGATGGGCCATATGTAGGTTGCCATTGGTTACTATAATTAGAGTAAGGATTACCAAAATTTAGAGGGTCTTGAGGCATACCTTGTCGTTGAGCCCATGGACGCCTTTGTGCAACATAGAATACCTGGTCATCATCACCTTCTACTACCTTATAGTCAGTAGGTAATTGCTTAGCCTCCATATTAGCCACCATCTTACATCTGCAATCATGCTTCTTTTGTCAACAATGTAGACAGAACTCGACCAATATTGCTTTAGCTTCTTCATGTTTCTTTCGAGCTTGCATGGTATCCAACTGTGTAGCCATATTATTTATGATATCATGTTTAAAATTAGATAGCATATTTGAAATCTCCATCTGTGAAACTCCATTATTAGAAGATTTTCCCATTGTGGCCTGATGACCTCTTCCCTTCTTGACACTTGCTCGAGAGTAATTGAAGCATATGCCCTTGATATCATCCTAAGGTACTTGGGTTATGTCTCCTCCTCCCATTAGATCCAAAGCATCAATACAGGAGTCATTGATTCCCCTCAAAAAAAAAAATTTCTGAGATTCTTCATTGGGAGTATGGTTTGAATTCTTCTTTAAGGAAAACAAAAACCTTGAGACATAGTCTTCCAAGCTTTCATCCTCCTTCTATTGAATTTGGAATATATCATCACCCTTATTACCACTCTTACAATATTCCTTATATTTTTCAAGAAACTTAGTTTGCATGTGTGCCCAACTATCAACTGCATTGCTCCCCAAACTCACAAACCATCTTAAAGAACCCTCCTTCAAAGTAGTAGGAAATAACTTTAGCTTATGAGCATCTGTGGTATAATCATAACTTCGAAAAAGGATGTCAAACTCAAACAAGAAAGTGTATGGGTCCTCAATAACTAGTCCATAGAACTTGGGAAGTAATGAAGAAGAAATATTTTTTAGGTTGTCAATATCTTGCTAGGCAATAATAGGGAATTCAAAGGTAGGAGGTTGATTAGGTGGATTTTGTGCCATAGCTACTTGATGGAGTATCAGAGCAAATGGATTTTCCTGGGGTTCCTCGTCAGCAAGATCAAAGGGAAATTCAGCAAGTGGGTCTTCAGCAAATGGATTGATATCTTGGTTTCCTTCTTCCTCAAATAGATTATAAACTGGTTCAAAATCGCTGTCAGGGAAGGAAAGGTTTGGTAATAATCTCCCTAGAGCATCTCTTCTTCTATGCATGTAGCGGAATCAACTAAAAATGGTAAGATTCTAAAAATTCCTGGATAAATACACTAATCTACTGCTAAAAAAATGACTATGACTGGTTCTTAGCTCGACACCATCCCTGACAACGACACCAAAAATGGTTGCCACCCACAAAAGGATATCAAAGTCATGACAAATCCTAACCTAGGAATTGGACATTCCAACAAGTGACTAACATCTTTTCATGGTTGTTCATTTACTTGTCAAACCAGGGAACGTATACTTGAAATGGAGCAGCACTGTCTGTGCACTAAGAACCGATTTTAGCCACAACCTATTGGAAATGAATGCTTGAAAGGGATTCTAACTCTGATGCAGGAATATGAAACAAAATCTTACTAACTTTAAGTATCACCTAACTTAAGCAGGGATCACAATAACCATTACTAGAAAAAAAACCATAAACTGGTCTTATGCTGTAGGAACAGACACAGGGATGGATTCCTTATGCTGAAGGAACAATTTTAAGACTGAGTTTGCATCAAAACTTACTAGAATGAAATTCTAATAGATAAACAACAGAAAGAAAACAACTAACTATGGATACTTGCTAAGTGGTGCCAAAAATGGTTGCCACCCACAAAAGGATATCAAAGTCATGACAAATCCTAACCTGGGAATTGGACATTCCAGTAGGTGACTAACATCTTTTCATGGTTGTTCATTTTTTTGTCAAACCAGGGAACATATACTTGGAGCAGCATTGTATGTGCACTAAGAACCGATTTTAGCCACAACCTATTGGAAATGAATGCTTGAAAGGGATTCTAACTCTAATGCAGGAATATGAAACAAAGTCTTACTAACTTTAAGTATCACCTAACTAAAGCAGGAATCACGATAACCATTACTGGAAAACAAACCATAAACTGGTCTTATGCTGTAGGAACAGATACAGGGATGGATTCCTTATGCTGCAGGAACAATTTTAAGACTGAGTTTACATCAAAACTTACTGGAATGAAATTCTAACAGATAAACAACAGAAAGCAAACAACTAACTATGGATACTTGCTAAGTGGGCCCCCTTAGCAAGCATCAATCAAATTAAACAAGAGTTGAACTCAAAATCTCATTGGCTTTTTATCCATGAACTCAGAATCACATACATGACTATTCTATCTGTAAGAAATCTTAATACAAAGTTTTGTTTCTCATTATAACAGTAATCTTACTACACTCTGTTCTATCTCTACTCTCTACTCTAATCTTTTTCTATCATCTCTCATGTTCACTCACATAGGAGGAACATTTATTTAAAGGAAAATAGTTAACTAACTAACAGAGAAAGATGCGGATGCAGATGCTTCCTAATTCTGAGGAACAAATTTCATAAATGAAAGTGCATCCATCCAACTGATTCGGAAAGAATCCAACGCTCCACTCCTCCTAGATTTTTGACCATTTAGATCTCCTCCAGATGACCCAGGCAGAGTGTCGTTGCAAGAACAACATGCCTTGTGCCGTGATAAAATGATCTTTATTTCAGAGCCAAGGTTTGCTGCACATTGACTTGTTCATATTATCTTCAACAAACTGTAGGACACATGGCATAAAAGGCGAAGGAAAGCATAATAGCACAATACTTTATCATCAATCACACATATTAAATTAATCTCATCTATCCAGACACTACACGTATCATATCAGTCAACTGGGAGGTTAAACATGGCCATGAATATAGTCATATAGAGATATTTAAGCTGCAGGATTATAGGAATGCACAATCACAAAATACTACCCATAAACATAAAAAATTTATAAACATAGAGTTTAAAACAACCATTAGAAAGAGTAAAGGTTCTCAAAAATACATCATGATACTCAAATAATGAGCATATTTTAGGCTCATCATACCCCATCTAAATAAATCCCTAAAATTCAATCAAACATGACCTCTAATGGCCTTGCAAAACTTAGCCTCCTCACTGTCATTCTTTGCAAAGCCATGAAACCCTTGCGGCCTGCACCCTTCTCGTCGTCATCAAAACAATAAAAACTTAAAATGCAAAACTCGAAGCTCTATGACCTTATGGGTCTACGCATGTGGACTTCTGCATGTGAGAGGACGTTGTCTCCTTACCGCCTATGAAAAACCTAGGACATCAAACACCCGAAGAAAAAAAAAAGGCTCAAGAACCCTTGTAGGTTTTATTTTCCGTGTCATCGCATGCGAATGGAACTTCCCTTGCCATCATTCTTAAACGGTCATCTCATGCCCACTTCTCGCATCGTGGGTCTCGCTAAGACCAATGCCACCAAAAAGAAAACCTAAGTCTCTTTATGAACTGTTCCTATGGGTCGCTCATGCTCTTTGCCACCATTTCAAACACCCTCATTCACAGTGAGGTCCTTGCTCCCACCCGCATTGCAGATCCTATAGTCCTCCTCCCTCATCCATCAAAGCAGCTGCGAAGCATCATCCTCCCACCTAGCAAACTCTGACCTTGTCATTTCCCTTCGGGCATCTGGACCAAAAATGACTAAGTATGATGTGTAGCGAGCCTTCCTTTATGGGCCGCTACATACAAACCACCATCATATGATCGTCATTCAATGACAACCACACCTTTCTCTCCTTCTACAGGGTGAAGCCCAATATTTCCTCCATCATCCAAGTTAGCTTAGGATATATGATCAACGCCAACGTTTCTTATGGACTCGTTAGTGTGGGCCTCCTTCCACGGGTTGTCGCACCATCAGTGTCATTCCAGAACAACCATCTCCTAATGGTCGTTCATCGATCTCTTCCCACATAAACCAAAATGACTGAACCTAAAGGGAGTCACCTTAAACCATCCAAGTCGCCTATGGGTCTCGCATGGTGGAATGCTACATGCAGATTTCTACCTCCTCACCATATTTTCATAATGATAGAGCTCCAAATGACTGTGATGCCTCTAGTTTCCCCATTCGTTGAGATTGCCTAAACAAAGCAACCAATTAAATGCCTACAAGGGCTTCAAAATTTATTTCCACATGTGCCAAATTCCTTAGAACCCTAACTGACCTCCAATCTTCAAATGAGAAACTTCAAGTGCGAGTGGCCAATGGTTGGAATATGTGCCCCAAGCGTCGTCCTACTCCTGAACACTCCTGACAGCTGCCATCCCAAGGAAACCCGGATCCCTGGGCCTGAATTCCTATAAATCACCCAAAAAAGCCTCAAATGATGAGTAATGTTGGATTTTAATCAATCTTAAAATATTTTGATGAATTATCGATTTAACCCTTATTTTTGTAGGATTTAACTAATGACTCCCCAAGTTTTTCATTTTGTGTGTGTTTATCACATTTCTATTTATAGAATTTATGGAATCTACTGTGGGACCCTTGGGGGTGTCTACAAAAAAAGAGAAAGGAAAGAAGCCTACAAAAGCATAAAGGGACAAAGAAGAAAAAGATCAAATAAGATACAAGTTCCATGGTATAAATTGCACTTCTAAACTTTGTTTTGACTGGGGCACCACGTCAGACACAAACCTCGGGCATGTAGACATTGATGAGCTCACGAAAAGGGTGATGGTCAACCCAAGAATAGAGAATGCCTTGAAAATCAAAAAAAGAAGCCTTGCTAAGGCGGTTGGCTTCTATCCTGCACTCATCGCTTCAAAGCTAGTGATGGCGTGCAGGGAGTCATATCATAATAGAAAAAAGATCATAAATCATGATGGAAAAGTATTGGAAAATTTGTCTCGTAGGTCAACAAGTGAGACATTTCATATCCATACATTCGACAAGATGGAAGACACTCAGAAGGGATATGTTGAGAACATGTGGAAGGTAGACCCCTTGGGATGCAAGAAATTAATCAACCAACATTGGTTAAAGGATAAGAGGGGAAGTGTTGCTAAAGTGCCACAAGAATTATACAAAAGCGATTTCAGTGAGGAGTACTAGGACTTGGTTATTCTATTTAGTAGGATAATGGGCCTCCCCAGTACTGATTTCTTTTAGGAGTGGATGTTCTACTTCATTGAAGAGATCATTCGTAGTAGAATAAAGCTCCACTGGGTGAAGATAATCAGCGATAACATCCACAACAAGCTAATGGTTGTAAAGAAGACATCCCAATTCTATACGACCTCCTATTTGGTATACCTTTTAGCCGTCATTCCCATATAAAGGCCTTTCTATTGCAACTAATCTTGATCTAAGGAGAGAACTTAAATTCTATGGTATATACCCTCAAATACAATACATGAACTTCAAGAAAGATTATTAGAGGGTGAATGATGCTTTTATTGGGAATATTATCAGACTTCTTAGGGGTGAATTTGAGAGAGGAGTCTCACATAGCGCGAGAGAATTAATTCAGAGATTTAGGTACCTATTCATATAGTTCCTAAAGTTTACGTATATCAGAGTAGAAGGTTTCTCTAAGAGACCTTACAAGCTTCCACACTACCCTAATGACCAGATGATCCTATTGGAGGTATCTCGGTAGCTACAGAGTGTTCACACCTTGTTGATCGATAAACACAGAGCGACGGTCTCATGTCCCCTAATCTTTAGAAAAGGGATGTATTCCTGTCGCACTACCCTATGTGTAGAGTATTCAGAGAAGGAGATAGTGGGGTATGATTTGTAACACCAAACAACTCCAAGAATTGATCCATATAGGAAATTAAAGAAGTAGGTGGGAAAGCAATATTCCCATCTACCACACCTCGAGGACTTCTACGAAAATTTTGAAGACAACAAAGAAGTATAGATGAGACACTAAATATAGATGAAGGCCTAGTTTTTGAAGTTGATCAACCTCTTCCCTATGCTCGACCAGGTTGTAGAAGAAGATGATTCAATTATTGATGAAAGATTTGATTTTGTAGAAATTTTTTTGCCATCATTAATAGACTGGAATGAAGAACAAGTCAACGACCTCGATACAATAACACAACCAATGGTAGATAGAACTAGGTAGTGGGTTGATGCCTAAGTTTCTCAGCTCAAAGTACAGGGTGCAACACTAACATATCGTGAGCTCGAGGATGAGCTCAAAATTTAAAGCGATAGTGGATTTTTTGCTACCTCCACTAAAGAAGCACCAAAGTCCCTTGCTAAAACAAGATCAAAGAAAATGAAGGATGCACTCGAGCACCATTTGAAGCATAAGGTGTATACATGAAAATCCATAGAGGGTGATCCCTCCAATAAAGCAAAGAAAACAAGAGGATTCACAACTGAGATGCCCATAATCAAGGAGGATCCTCAACATGAGGGAGAAGAATAAATTGAGTGGCCTTAATCACCACTAACTACCTCCACTCCTATCACTATTGTCGTTGTTTCCACTCCTCCACCTCCTACATCTCAAGCATTGCATGTTTCATCTCTTTCTGTCATGGACATCTTGGTCCGCCTTTCTTCCACCCCACCAATGGCTCTGGTGATGGTGTTGGACTCTTCCTTGACTAAAACATCCCCACCATCAACCTCCTCATTTCCTCCTCCACTTTCTATCTTCTCTACTCCAATACCTAGAGCCACTGCTATTCTTCCCCTTCTCACCTTGTCAGAAACCTTTTCAAAATATATGCAGGGTGTACCTTCTAAGATTTTAGGGGTGATTGTGAATCCCACTATTCAGCCCTTGATGGACCAAATTTCCACTAGTTTTCCCATTCCTCCACCGCTTACAAAGACATCGAAGATGGAGGCGACAATGAGAATATATGAATAAATAGAGAAATGCTAGAAGGAAGCTGGCAAAGGAATAATGGAGGAACCCAAAGACCCTTACTTTGAACACCCAAAGGGCGGGTTGACTATAAACTTGGACAAAGTGGTGACTAATGAGGAAGAGTCACATTCTTTGGAGGAGGATGTTGAGGCCCTCAGTGAGAAATACATAATGGAGACCTCAAACTAGGAGTTGGACGAGGATTTGTCCTGATAGATCAAGGACATAGTTGATGATATTAAAGTTGAGGAGCAAAATTTTGAAAAAAGATTAGATACTGAAGTGAATGTGGAGATAATCAAGCAACCTCCACTAATTAGCCAAGATAAGGGCCCCATCCAAGAATAAGAAGCACCTTCTAAAAAGAGAGAAGGAGAGAAAGAAGCTGAAAAAGAAGAATTAAAAGGGACACCAAAGAAGAGCCCCAAGCTTGAGCACCTCAAACATGAACCAAAACAAGAAAAAGAGGAAATACCTCAAGAAGAAGATTTTAGTAAAGAGAACATAGCCTCCATTGATACGGAAAAATAAAAGGCTATATAGATCGAGGACTTTGATGAAGAAGAGAAAATAGATAAATAATCCTTGAGGCATGAAGAGAAACAACCTCAAAAAGAGGAGGAATGTGATCATGAATCACCTAAAGGAGAAACCCATGTGCCTGATTGGTTTGAGAAGCAGCTACAAAAGAAGTCTCTTGCTATCATTGATCCCAAGTCTAAAGTTGAGGCAATATTGGCTCGAGCACAAATAAAGATGAAGAAGGAAAAGAAGCCAAGAGTCTTCTCCCACATCATAGTCGATGCCTCTAGATCAAGAATAGTGCAAATCGCCACCCCAGTGATGGACAAAGAGGTTGGTGTCAGTTATAGCATCTCCACCATTAGCTTAGGCCGAACCAATAGAGGGAAAAATATTGATGAGCTCCAAGGGTCGGTGGCGACAATCGTACAACAAATGAACAAGGACCAATCCACCAAAGAGGAACTAAAGGCACAAGTGGTGGATCTCACAACCTATATTCAGCAATGGAAATCATTGGAGGAAGAATCTCCCACTAGATCATCTATGCCTCCTCTTCTCTCCCAAGAAGAACTCACTCATATGGAGAAAATGAAGAACTAGACCAAGGCTACAACATAATGGTTCCAACGAGTAGTGTAAAATGGTGACATGGGCATTTGTCATGTTGTTCAAACATTCAAAAAAATTCAATATTTATGAAAGTAGCTAGAAGCTACACAAAGGAGATGTCATAGGTTCACTGAGCTCTATAGGATTACCTATCCTAGCTCAAGGCTATTTTAAAGATGCCAGAGAAGACATGGGAAAAGTAGTTAAAGCTTGTTAAGGATGATCACTAGCTGGTTGAAACCTAGAAAATGAGCCTAGATCACCAAATGGATGTCCTTGAAAGGGTGCTACATTAGGTTGAATTATACCTCAAATGGGCTATGGAGCATAGAACGGATAGCGAAGACTACCTCAAGATGATGACAAATTACGATATGCCCACCCTAGAATTAGATTTAGAGAAAATCAAGCCATATTTCCACAAGAAGATAGAGTAGTGGGCAATAGATACACTTACATCATATTTCATTTATTTTTCTACAAGGTCATTCACACAATCCGAACAGGTAGTCAAGTCCATGCCTAGATGCACTAAGCATTGGGAGGAAATCACTGGAAGATTTAAGAAGTTGTCCTTTCAGATACTTCAATCAAATATTATGGAGTGGGATAATCTTGAAGCTCTGATTGGAAAATTTTTGGAGTATGCCACTCTTCAAAATGATGTAGGAAATCTAGTGATTGATGAGGAGTTTCTAACAATGTAGCTGAAAAGGAAGGCAGTCACTAGAAGACAAAATTGCTACAACTACAACCACTACAGGACAAAATAGAGAAAAGGACAAAGATATATTTTATATTGATATTTTTTGAGGTAGGTGAAACCCTAATGTAAAATTAATCTTGGCCACACAATGATCTTAAAGTTTTTCCATTCATTTCACTTTTTGAAAACTATAAATAGGGGGTCCCTTGTCATTTTGAAAGAAAGAGTTGAGTTGTAAAGACATGCTACAAAAATTTCAATAGAGTTTCATTTTTTTGGTGGTTTCTTGTGTTTCTCACATGTTGCATAATTAATCTCCTTAAAATTAATAGATTTAGTTTGAATTTACTTTGTTGTTCTTAGTGTTTTAGAGTTACTTTAGCTTTTTAGTCCTTGTTGCACATTGATAGTGAAGAATATCTTGGTGTTGATGTCCTTCCATGTTCATGCATTTTTTGTTTGTTGATGATGAAAAGTAGTGTAAATATAGTCTGAACATTGATTCATTGTTGTACTTAAACTTCATCTTTTATTCATGCTTTATGATGAATGAACAACTGAAAATTTGTAGACCTTAGAGGATAGTACTAGTTTCAGGAGACTGTTTGGTATTTTGGTTAAGTGGAACATAGTTTTGGGAAGGTTGTCCAATATAGCATCCTCCATTGTCATTGTTAATCATTAGTTGTAGGCCTAGGAAATATCCTATCCATTTTCCCTTTTGACCTTTCTTTGAGATAGAAGTTAAAGTAAGGTTCCAACATCATTGTAAAACCAAATCTGATATTGAACATGGGGTTTTAGATTGCTATTTTGAACCAAAAGCAACTGCAACTCATTCCCAAAATCATAAGAAACTCAATTTGAAGATCCAATTCCTTCCAAATTAGTGAACCATAAATGCCCTTTGTGATTACCAGAAAATCACATCAATCAACTAAGTTGTTTTTGCAATTCATGACCTAAAATCCAAGAGACCTTGGGATAATTTTTTGCAACTTGTTTTTAGGGAGTTTTCTTTCAAGAGAGGTAGAATACTTGTGTGATTCCTATGTTGAGAAGTGAAAAAACACCCATCAACAGTTCCCTCCACATACGCCCTCACATATTTCTTTTAAAACATGCTTTTATTGTGTTTCATCCAAGCACAATAGTAATATACCATCCCTATTTTTCCAGTACAAATCTCCATCCATGAAAACATATTTTTATGCTTGAAGCTTCAAGGTTATTTTCTAGTTGTCATTTAATCCTTTTGTACATTTGATATGTTTAAGATAGTGTGCTATTTTGGTGTACCACTATGTATGTTCTATGCTTGACACCCAATTTTATTTCCCTTCCAAGTTGCAAACTTGTGCAACTTCCAAATTGGACTCAGCCATCAATCATGCTAGTCATTGCCCTCTTACTAATTTGGTGTTTTGAATATTAATATTAAACTCCTAGATATGGTTTATCCATTGACACCTTCTTCTAATCACCTTTTTATGTGAAAAAGCACATTCTACTTCAACATTTGGCACAAAGCAATTATTTATGTCCCTACTAAGTAACGATTTAATGCCTTGACTACTTTTACCAAGGTATAAGCTTTCTTCTCAGTGATTTCATACTTCATCTCTACCCTCTAAAGTGATTTACTTAGAATTATGAGATAGGTTTTTCATATCCTTCATTATTTTTTTGCAACATCATAGCCACCATAGTGTGAAATGATGCAAAGGAGAATATCTGAAATGGTTTGTCAAATTTTGGAGACTTTAATACAAGTGCTTCCTTAATTAAACTCATGATTGGCACAAATTCATCAATAGCTTCTTCTTTCCAGTCAATTTTTGATCCTTTATTCAAAATTTTTTAGATTGGTTTTACAATCTCTACAAAATTAGAGATAAATCTCCTGAGAAAATTAATTTTCCCAAAAAAGGACTAGATGGCCTTCACAATCTTAGGAATGGGAATCTTTTTGATAGATAATACCTATTATAGATCAATCCTCACTCCATCCTTCAAAATAATATTCCCTAATAACTTACCCTCTATGAAAACAAAATGGCATTTCTTCGAGTTCAAAGATATACCATACTCTAATGCCCTAATAAAAAAATTCTAGATGTGCACAGTGATCTTCTACTTTTTTGGAATATGTTGTTAGATTATCTTGATAGAACACAATTATAGCATTGATCAAGTCAACAAAGGCTACATACATAGCCATTTGAAATGTTGATCCAACATTAGTGAGATAAAAAGGCATTCTCACATAAACATATGTACCCTAGGGCGTAGTGAAAGCATTTTTGTATTGTTCTAACTCCTCGACCTTCACATGGTTATACCATGAGAAGCCATCCATCATAGATAGTAGATCATATCATGTGACTCTTTACAACATTTCCTCCATATTTGGAAGAGGGAATTTTTTTTGAGTGATGAGATATTTAAATTTCTAAAATCCACAAATAACCTTATCTCTCCATTTTCTTTCTCACAAGTACCATATTTGAGACCCAAGAGGAGTGTCTAATTGAAATGATGATACCTCCATCTCTAAGTTTCATGACCTCCTCTTTCATTTTAGTTGCTAACGTAGGGTTTATGGGCCGTTGCTTTTTTCTAAATGGTTCAGCATCAAGTTTTAATGGAATTTCATGTTAAAAAGGTCTTCTCTATATGCCTTGAGGTCATCATATGACCAAGCGAAAACTTGTTTATATTTTCTAAGCAGAGCTATAAGCATCACTTTGACCTTAGGGCTAATCCTCTTGTGAATATATATCTTCTTGGGAGCTATTTATGCTCCAATATTAATTTCTTCAATGTTCTCATGCTTGACAGGTGTGGGTTTCAAATTGAATCTGTCATGTCCATCAAACACCCTTTCCAATGCTACAAGGCCTTTTGGAATATTTTTTGTCTTAATTTGTACTTCGTGTTCAAAGATAATTTATTTACCATCTATTTCCTCAACAAAATCGTTGAAATCAATTTCCTGAGACTTGTATTGATCTATACAATGAAGAAACTTGATTAAGTCTTCATTGTCATTGAACACCTACCAATTATAGATGTTATGTGGGATTAAAGGTCTTGTTTTGAATTATACTTTCATTATTCTTGCTAGTGTAATGTCATCCTTTTTCAAAGCCATATTTGCTAAGAAATCTACCATTATGTTCTTAGAACTTCCTATCCAATCTATTGAGAATGCATCAAATAGTTCAATGGTGTCCCAAATTACATTTTTATGTTGTTTTAGTATTTTATTCTTTGATAAGTACTTGGATATAACTTGAGAGACAATAAACTCATAATATCCATAGACTGCCAAAAAATGAATCCCATATGTTATAGCAATGTTCAAGCCTAACAACAATGCTTCGTATTTAGCTATATTGTTGGTACACTCAAATGTTAACAGTAATGAGTACTTGAACATTTTACCAGGGGGTGAGATGAATACTATTATTTCTCCATTCCCACCTTTTTTGCATGCCCCATCAAAATACATCTATCATACACCATTATCATCAAATTGAGCTTATCTATTGATTGGTTCTATGTTTTGCAATTCAGGATGTGATTTTTCAATTCTGAAATTTCCAAGATCCATGTCACTGAAACAATTTATTTGGTTTGGATCAAATTTATCCATAGAATGTTTAGATATGGGCTCCCTATATATCTTGAACTCTTTCCCATTTACTGGTATTGTTGCATATGGTAGGTCTAGTTGAAAATTTCCAGCTACTACAACAATCCACTTCCTAGATAACAACATGCCATAATAAGGAGGTGTATCTACAATAGTGATATCAGTTATGTGCATTACCTCAAGGTATGGTTCCAAATTCAGATCTACATCCCATATTACTCTAACCACTGGATAGACCTATTGTCCATTGCATAGCATTTTTTGTAGGTAGTGTCCACCCATAGGCCCATTTTTTCATAATAGCCATTGGCATGATGTTTATTGCAGCTCCTGAGTCGATCATGCAATTTTTTACCAACTTATTTTTAATTAGTAGTGTGGTGTAGAATGGGTCTATTTGAGAGGGATTCTTTGTCAAAGTGTCACCTAGGTACACTTCTGATAGTTTTTTGGTTTCTTGTTCAACATTATTCACTTTGTGTCCTTTATTTTTATTCTAATTTTGTTGCTTGTTGGACATATTAGAGATTAATTTGATAGCACTATCCTTGTACTCATCAACTCTCATCATCTTCAATAATGGTACATACATCTTGATCTGAGACAGTTCTTGTGTTATGTCAAATGAGGGGGTGATAACTGATTGTTCAATCTTCTCTCTCGTAGTGGCATTCTTCTCTTCACCGTACATCTTAGCATTGTCCCCTATCTCCCTCTACTCAATCTTTGATGTTTCTTTCGGCATAATTTTATGTACCTTTTTTTTCTCTTTCTCACCTTTCTTTTGTTCATTTGAGGCATTTTCCTTATTCTTTTGATCTTTTATGAGTAGGCTTCTAAGTGTCCCTTGATCTATATTTGTGGCTTTCTCCTTAAATTGTAATTACTTTTGGCTTGTGCCACAACTGCTAATGTAAGGGGCCTTTTATCTTATTCAATTGGTGTCCTTAACT
>CM021100.1:734568636-734599527 GCA_007115665.2 Sequoiadendron giganteum | reverse complement strand
CGACAATTAGTGTACCTAGATTTCTCCTTTCCAGCCTTGCAACCCATACCTTGCCTTTTGTGCCTATAGCATCGTAAATTGTCACCCTTGCCAATTTCACACTATGTTTTGCTCCCCTTAAGTTATTGGACCTAATTAAACACTTAATTTCCTAAATTATGCATTCCACAACTTATTTTAAACATTTTCTGAAAATTGCAAGCATAAAACAAATGCTCTCATTTAATACTTTGCTCCCGACTCCTTTAACTTCAGAAAATAGGCTTGGGACATTGGCACCTAGGGCGCCTATGTCCCCCTATTTTGGCTCCAAATTCAAATATGTTGGTGTTGACATTTTATTATTTGAATTCAAATATTTAAAGTTGGCTGTTTGGAATTAATTTTTGGAAAATTAGAATAATAACATATAAATACCTAGTTATTGCATCATTTCAAATCTATCTAACAACAAACAAGAAGTGAACATTAAGAGCAAGAATTATTATCAAGAGTATTATTCAACAAGTCAAGAGCAGCCATTAAAGGATTTATTGCAGCAATTCAAGATCCAACATCATGTCAAAATGTATGTGAGTGTGTTCATGTTTATGTTTTCATATTGTTTGTGAAGACTAATCTTTGTAGGTCTCCAAGCAATTCAAGCCATTCAAGCAAACAAACAAGCAAAATCAAGACCTTGAGAAGATGTGTATGATTTTAGTCCTTCAAGGAAGCCATTGAAGGGTGATGAGTTGTAGCACTTTGTGGATTCATCATTCCTTCCCATCATTTATCATTTACCATTGACATTGCCATTGCCATTGTGGAAGTGGAAACATTAACACAGGGTTTGACTAAGGCAAGCCCCTAAATGGCACAATCTTTTTTCTCTCTTTGAATGTGTAGGTTTCAGGACTAAAGAAGATTGAAGATCCATTATTTGTTGTTGCAATTGAATCACTACACCTTGACAACTCATGAAAACTCAGTTTCAAAATTATTCGATAGTGATCCAAAAGTGCGACAAGTGTGTAACAGAAGCTCAAATCCGACACTAGAGGATTGCAAAAACAGATCTAAAATTGCCTTACAAAGATAGTGGTGCCTGGGGCGCCTATGTCCTATCTTTTCAGCTCTGGATTTGAATCACAGGTACACAGTGTCTTGCTCAGTCCATTTCTGCAGTTTGATTTCTTTTGTGACTTCCCAAATCTTCTGTATTTGCATCAGAACAGTAAATTGCATCTTTAGGTCAATTGAATCATTGCATTTCATCCTTAGGACATTTCCAAATTTGGTTAAGGGCTGGTTGACTCACCTATCAAGCTGTAAGTCAATCACATACCTTGTCCAAATACATCAAACCCCCACATTCACACACACATCATATCCCCCCATTACATGAAATTTGGGAAAGGTGTCAAACCCTAAGGTGAAAGCTCTAAGGTTTCCCTTTCCCTCCATTTCAGTGCCAAACGTTTTCTGAAGATTCTTACAAGGTTTATCATCCATCCAAACTAGTTGAGGCAACATTAAGCACACGATCTTAGTTTTTTTCCTTGGATAGATGAGAGAATGTGCTCATATCGACTTTTTATTGAGATTGTAAATGTAATCAAATCTTATTGAATCAGGATCCTAAGAAATCTATGGAAATTCTAAGTTTGAAATTATGTGTAAGAATTCAAAGTCAGATTTTATTTTATGTATTTTGAATGTGCTGATTGCAGAACATTTATTAATTTCGATGTCTCCAATCAATGTTTGCTATCATGTTATGTATCTCAAGGAGAGACACATACCTCCAAGAAGATACGCGCCTCCAAGGAGAGACACGTCCTATGAGAAGACGTGTCTCCACAAAGTGGAGACACGTCCTCTCATGGGACGTGTCCCTTGAGGGCGTGGGTCTCCTATAGCCAACTGATGCTAATCGGTGGCTTAACATAACCATTTTGCATTTACCTTCCTGCAATTTCGTAATGCAAACTTTGAACATTTAATTTATTATTTTGAATTTTATTCATGCTCATAAATTCGAAATTCCTATTTTCTAGACATATTTATTTGATGAGTAATTTCGATCACATATAAATGATGATGATGCAATCAACAATCATCATTTATATTTGATCGAAGCTATCTTTCATTAACACTCCCTCTTAGCTAGGGAAGATATTTCAAATCAAATAAGTGGAGATATCACCTTCACACGTGATATCGAAGATATGGTATGTTTTCTCAATATTGTCAAGTCACATGACATTCTTCATAACACATCTTCATTATGGTATGTGCACTAACATCAAGTCACATGATGTCTACCATAATAATTCATGGCATATCCACGGATATATAATTATCCACGATGATTATCTCTTAAGAATCACAATGATCTTCAATTGACATCAAGTCTCATGATATCCATCAAAGTGTCCAAGAGATACTATCATGACATGTCCACAGATAACAAGTCACATGATATCTATCATGATCGTTCAACTCATCATTTTAGAGTCGTCACTTTACAATGTCACATACAAGTGTTCATTATTAGAAAGATCATCACCTTTCAATAATTTACACAGAGGGAGTAGGCCCATAAGGTCATGGAGTCACACACATGACATAAAAGTTTACACATTAAACATTTTTATATATTAGTACAACTTATAAACAATTTGAATTTCAAACATAATATCAAATTACATTTCAACCATACCAAGTTTCTTCCTGAAGTGTTGTACCTTGATTCGGGAGAGAGGTTTGGTGAGAATGTCTGCTGTTTGATCATTTGTACTAACATACTCCAACTGGATCACATTCCTTTCTACCATGTCTCTTACATAATGGTAGGGGATCTCAATGTGCTTAGATCTATCATGAAAAATAGGATTTATAGAGAGTTTGATGCAACTCTGATTATCACAATGAATAATTGTAGGATTCAAGGGCTCACCAAAGAGTCCCACAAGCAATTTACGAAGCCAAACTGCTTCTCTTGCCCCCATAGAGGCTGCAGTGTATTAAGCTTCTGTCAAGCTTTGTGCTACTGAAGACTGTTTTCTGCAAATCCAAGAGATCATAGCCGATCCTAAACTGAAGCAACATCCCGATGTGCTTTTCCGATTGGTTACAGTTCCAGTCCAATCTGAATCAGAGTATCCATGTAGATCTAGTTGGTCATTTCTGTAAAGAAGACCATATCCAATAGTGCCTTGAAGATATCTCAATAGATGTTTCACAGCCATAAGGTGAATTTCCTTTGGCACACACATGAACTGGCTGAGAGCATTCACTGCATAACAAATGTCAGGTCTGGTGTTAACCAAGTACATCAAGGATCCAATCATTTGTCTATATAGGGTTGAATCTGCACACTTGGATTCTGCTGTTGCTTCTTTCAGTTTGTGAAGGTTGGTTTCCATAGTTGTAGACATGGGTCTACAGTCCAACATTCCAAATCTCTTTAGAATATCAATAGTATACTTTCCTTGGTTTAGTATAATGCCATCTGATTTCTGCCATACTTCCAAACCTAGGAAGTAGTGTAGAATGCCCAAGTCTTTCATGTCAAATTTGGAAGTTAGATCCTTCTTTCCTTGAGCAATGAGGTGATCTTCTCCTGTTATTAGCAGGTCATCAACATATAAAATAATTATTAACATATCACTTTTGATTACTTTAAAGTAAAGATTTGGGTCTCCATCATTCTTGGAAAATCCTAGTCCCAAGAGGTAGGTGTCAATTCTTTCATACCAGACCCTGGGAGCCTGTTTAAGTCCATAGAGAGCTTTCTTTAGTTTGCATACATGTGAGTCAGGTTTATGTATCACAAAACCTTCAGGTTGTTCTAAATAGACTTCCTCTTCAATGGTTCCATTTAGGAAGACAGTTTTCACATCCATTTGATGGATCTTCCAGCCTTTAGTAGCTGCAACAATGGTTAACACTGCTCTCACAGATGTGTAACGGGCAATGAGTGCAAATGTTTCTTCATAATCAATGCCTTCCTTTTGTGAAAAACCTCTTGCCACAAAACGTGCCTTATATTTTTCTATACTCCCATCAGCAACATGCTTGATTTTGAAGGGCCATTTAGAAGAGACAACAGATTTCTCTTTCGGTCTAGGCACTATATCCCATACATCATTCTTTAGAATGGATTGATGTTCTTCCGTCATTGCGTCTTTCCATACTTGATGTTTGAAGGCTTCTGTAACACTGATAGGTTCTGAATTTATGATGTTGTTCATTAGGGCAACATAGCTAGAGAACCGTTTGGGTCTTTTACTTTCCCTAAACGTTCCTTTGGGTGCTACATGATTCTTGGCTTCTTTGATCATCTTTCTAGCCCAAATTGGCCTCTTTCTACCGTTGTCATTTGTATTCTCATCTGAAGTAGATTGAAGTTCATTTGGCATTTCCTCAGGATACTCCCTCTGAATCTCAGGAGCAGGTTCCACTTCTAGTACTCTAGGGGAATAGGTTTCTATCTCACTAGAACTTCTTGCCCTTTTGAATGCAATGTCTTCTTCAAAGATGACATCTCTGCTCAATTCAATTTGTTTATGCTCGGGTACGAATATCCTGTAGGCCTTGGAGGTTTCACTATATCCCACAAATACCCCTTTCTTTCCGGAAGGTTCTAGTTTGAATCTCTTCTCTTTGGGCACATGAATATAGACAGGGCAACCAAAAATCCTAAAATGACTAATATCAAGTTTTATGCCGGTAAAAGCTTCTTCAGGAGTTTTGTTATCTAGATGAGAATGAGGACATCTATTTTGAATGTAGACAACAGTTCTAGAGGCTTCTGCCCAGAATGATTTTCAATGTTCTGGTCAAACAACATTGCTTTAGCAGCTTCTACAATGGTTCTATTTTTTCTTTCAGCAACCCCATTTTGTTGAGGGTTGTCGGCTACTGTAAACTCCCTCTTAATCCCAACACTCATGCATAATTCCTTAAAAATTTTAGAGGTGTATTCTTTCCCATTGTCTATCCTTAAGATTTTTATTTTCTTCCCAGAGAAGTTTTCAATAAGGGCTTTGAACTCCTTGAACCTTTCAAGGATTTCTATTGACTCTTTACACTTAAGGAAATAAATCCAGGTTTTCCTAGAGAAGTCATCTATAAATATGACATAGTATAGAAATCTTGCCTTGGAAGGTACAGACATGGGTCCACATAAATCAAAGTGAACCAGTTTTAATACATTTTGGGTTTTACTCAAGCTATTGTGAAAAGATCCCTTTGTATTCTTTCCTAGGGCACAACCTTTACAAGTTCCTTCGTGAGATGGTTTTAACTTAGGTAAGCCTGTTACAAGTTTTTCCACAGAAGGTAGGGCATGGAAATGAAGGTGTCCTAATCTTCTATGCCAAATTTCATTTGAATCAAAAGTGTCAAAGGTAAGGGCTTGCTTAACCTCAGTGCATAGTTTGTAAAGATACCCTTTTCTTATACCTATGGTTTGGGCTTTCTTGATAGTTGAGTTTTTAGGCCATGCTAGAACTTTCCCATCCATAAAAGTAACTCTATATCCATTGTCTTCAAGGGCAAAGATGGATATTAGATTCCTCTTTATTCTAGGTACAAATAAGACTCCGGTGAGTTGAAGGGAAATACCAGATTTCAATTTGATGGAGCAAGTTCCAACCCTTTTTACAAGGTGTGCAGAATCATCCCCAATGGTTACTTCTTCATCAATCTTTTCAGTCATAGTGTCTAAGTGTTCTCTGAACCCTGTGATATGTCTAGAGGAGCCACTATCAATTACCCAGTTGTGGGTGGTGTTAGATACTTGACTAGATAAGGTTGAATAGAACACAAAGTTCTCAGATTCATGGTCTAAATTTGACTTTGCTATTTTAGCAAAAGATGCTTGTTGTTTTGATCTGTCAAGGCACTTCATTGCATAGTGGCCATATTGATCACATCTAAAGCATTGTACTTGAGAGATGTCTTTCTTCTTGGAAGATCCTTTTCCATAGGAATTTCTCTTTCTTTTAAATGATCCTTTCCTGTAGGAGCTTTTCTTACTCCTTTTATTAGATGTTGTGTTGAGCACATGAATGTCTTCATTTATTTTCTTTTGTTGAGAGTCTTGTTTCCTCTTGGAGGCAGTCTGTTCTTAGCCTATCAAACTTGGGGAGTTTAGATCTCGCACTTATTCCTTGAATAAATGACTCCCATGAGTTTGGTAGGCCTCCTAATGCAATTAGAGTTAACTCTTTGCTATCAATCTAATATCCAATTGTGGATAATTGATCCCTTAGTTCAATGATCCTCATGAAGTATGCATTAATAGTTTCTCCTTTGTTTATTTGGACATTGTTGATTTGCCTCTTTAAGCAAGAGTCCTACTGGTGTTGTTTATCTCATAGGTGCTCTCAAGGGATTTGAACCTTAGATATGCAGTTTCATGTTTTGCTAGAATGGGCACTATATGACCCCTAACTGCATCTACTAAGATTTTCATGGTCTTTTCATTGTTCTCAATCCATTGAGTTTTCTTAGGATCAGCCTCTGGTTTCCTTTTGTTTTCTCTCACAAATGAGTCTAACTTATTCTCTTTAAGAATCATCATGATTCTAAATTTCCATGATGTGAAGTTGTTTGCTCTTGCAAGACGATCTTCAAATCTGATCACACTTGACATTATGAAGAATGTGATGTGAATTCGATTTAAAAATACGAATTTTTCCCAAGCAATCTGATATCTAGATTTGATTTGGATTTACTCAACTTGGCTCTGATACCATGTAAATGTAATCAAATCTTATCAAATTAGGATCCTAAAAAATCTATGGAAATTCTAAGTCTGAAATTCTGTGTAAGAATTCTAAGTCGGATTTTATTTTCTGTATTTTGAATGTGCTGATTGCAGAACATTTATTAATTTCGATGTCTCCAATCAATGTTTGCTATCATGTTATGTATCTAAAGGAGAGACATGTACCTCCAAGAAGATATGCGCCTCCAAGGAGAGACGCGTCCTATGAGAAGACGTGTCCCTTGAGGGTGCGGGTCTCCTATGGCCAATTGATGCTAATCGGTGGCTTAAATAACCATTTTGCATTTACCTTCCTGCGATTTCATAATGCAAACTTTGAACATTTAATTTATTATTTCGAATTTTATTCATGCTCATAAATTCAAAATTCTTATTTTCCAGAAATATTTATTTGATGAATAATTTCGATCACATATAAATGATGATGATGCAATCAGCAATCATCATTTATATCTGACCGAAGCTACCTTTCATTAACAGAGAGAGACCATTATATACCCCAATAGAAGAGAATTTGCACTCTTCAAGAGTTTGAAGTTGAAGATTATTCAACTTGTCGATGTTTGGAAGGAAGGCTGAAGCTGAAAAGCTCTTAATTTTACATTCCTAGTCAACTATGAGGTCAAGAGATATTGCTATCTGTTAGAGACTTAGGGAAACCTCTTATGTCTTGATTTTACATTCCTAATATATTGTTAGGTGGCTTGTTCTCTCTTTGTGAATTGTGATCTTCATGCACTTGTCTTTATGATGGTGTTTTACATCTATTAGATTGTTTACATCTTTTCTTTGAGTTGGTTTCACTCTATGGGTGTGACAAGCAATCTTCATGCATTGATGCTTGCAATGTCTTATCCTTCAAAGATTTTTGAAGATGAAACTCTTGTTTGTTAGTGAAAAAAAGTTTTGCTTCCTAACAATCAACACCTGTTTTAGTCCAAAAAATAGAGATTCAGAAATTCCTAGACAAATTTTATAAAAACAAAGTCAAAACTTGTCTTTATGTATTCTTCCAAACCATTGAGCTGACACGAGGGGTGATTATATAGAAGTGCTTTGCTCTACTGAAAAGCACGGCAAGGCTGACCATAGATACAAGACTTGCTAGGTCTTGCCCAGACTTGGCGAGTCCTAAGCTAAGTTGACTAAACCAAGGCCTAGGGACTTACGAGCTGGCTACCTGACAAGTAGACATGGCCAGGTCTACGAAAATCAGAGAAAAAATATTCTCCTACTATTCATGGCCAAAGATCTCTAGGAAGCAATCACAAAACTAGGTTTGCCCCTCAAAAGTATGACATGATATCAAACAATAAAATTATGCTGGAGCTGAATAAATATATTAAAACATTCCAGAATATCACCAAATAAACAACATATAATTATTAATAATATCTGCTATTACAGTATGTTGCTACTCCAAATACAGATGCATGCTGGAACAATGAAATAAAAACTTTCAGCACAAATACAGCATCTAAATGAAATTTTCTTTAGGCAACAAAGGGGTTTCATCCTCCGATCTCTGAGTCTAGGGTTTTCATCCTCAAATCCTATAGACACAAGGCTCAATCTATGACATAAAATATTAAATAAACTGGTAGATATCTTAAAGGCTCTATTAATGGGTTATCTTGAGTTGCCCTTAGTCCTCATAAGGGTTCAGTATAGGGCCTAGTATGGGGCCGTACCTTGGTGAACCCTGAAGGAGCCAAGGCTAGATGGACCCACTAACAATTTTTTTTAATATTTAAAAAAATATAAAACTCCCTCCACATCTAATTTCATCCTAAAGCGAGAGCTTATATAATATTTTCTCATTTCACAAACACAAAGAGCAAAACTAGATTTTTGCCTCCAAGTTGCCATTGTTGATTTTTGAAGGTTGCTGCATTTATTTGAAGGTAAGGCTTAGGGAGAGAAAGACCTACACCAATAGGAGAGAAAGAGCTACATGAGGAAGATTTATCGATCAAAGGTGAATGAATCTTGTAATTTTTAAAAAGTTTTGAAGACTTTTTTCAAGATTTTTCAATTTTTTTTTATAAATTTTTAAAAATGTTTTATACATAATATAGGGGTTATGATGCCATTATTTTTCAAGTTCTAGGGTTGTAAATATGTAATATTGTTTTTGTTTTGTTTTGTTGTATTCATACATAATGGTTGGTAGTTCTAGCTTAGTAGTTGCCCCACCTACAAAGAGCTCGTTTAAAATTGACGTAACATCACCTCTCTGGTGACATACAACCATGATTGAACAAATTCTTGGTGGTGGAGGTTATCATTGGCATTGTAACCAATGTCAGAATGGATATAACAACTTGTATAGTCAAGTGAAAGCTCACTTGTTCTCTATTCTCGACTTAGGAATAAGAGTTTGTCCAAGGCTGAATTAAAAAGGTTTGCCAAAGCAATAAATAATGAGATTTATCAAAGAACAAGAGGACACCAACATGGCAAGTATCAAAGCAAAGGAAAGAGCTCATCCTCTTTCTAAGAAAGGATTGTAGAAACCTCCCAATAATTTAACACAATCGATTGACCCACACCTTTTCATGCCACCATCATCTTTCCAAGAAGGGAATACCCTCTTCTTTCTTGTAAAAGAGGGCCGTTGGAAAAGGCCTTCAAGAATGAGGTAAGAGAGGTTGTAGATGAGAGCATTGCTTATTGCATTTATAACAATGGGCTTCCTTTCAACTTTGTTAGATCACCATATTGGTGGGATATGGTGACAACAATTACCAATGCAACAACTGATTACAATTTGTTTTGTTTATAAAAAGGTGTTCACCACCTTATTGGCCAAGGAAAAAGCTTCTATAGAGGCATCATTAAGAGTAATAAATGATACATGGCCCAAAATAGGAGTGTCCATTTTTGATGGATGGAAGGATCTTAAAATAAAACCACTAATTAATTTCGTTGTAGAGTACCCTAAAGGCACGGTGTTTTTGAATACAGTTGATCGTGAGGGGCAAGTGAAAGATGCAACTTTCATTTCCAATATCCTCATACAAGCCATTAAGATAGCGGGCGGGCCTCAAAAATGTTGTCCAAGACTTCACAAATAATGCTACAAATTTTAGGGCAGTGGGTTTAGTAGTGGAGGGTACATATGGGCATAGTTTTTGGGTGCCATGTATTATCCACTCTCTCAACTTGATATTGCAAAAGATTACCTGAAAGATCCAATGGGTCAATTAAATATACACGAAGGCCAAGGAGATTCATATATTTATGACAAATCATCATATTCCACAAGCCATCTTTAGGACCTTCTCCAACTTGGAGTTATTGAAAGCTATATTATTTTATATTAATATTTTCTAGTATATTTATTATTTACTTTTTTTATTTTAAATTAATTTTTTTGCTGAGTTGTTACTTTTTAATTTATTTTATTTTTTACACCATGATAGGTTGTTGAGACTTGATTTACATCACACTTAATCATCTTGAGACAACTTGTGAACATGTGAGTTATTGAGTGCCATGGTCATTAACACTCTTTTGGAGTGTATGGAGGCAATCATAGATAGAAAGAGCCCAAAAGTCAAAACATTGATCCTTGATGATGAGTGGTGGGCTCGTGTGGAATATATTTTGAATTTCATTGAGCCCATCATGAGTATTATTAGATATGTAGATATGGATCGACCATGTTTGGGTGAGATTTATGATGGCATGGACTCCATGATTGAGAAAATAAGAACCATAATAGAACCCAAGGAGCATGACCCAACATAAGCATTTTTCAAAAGAGTGCAAAGGATCATTGTTAACCGTTGGAACAAGATGACCACACCCTTGCATCTCGTAGCATTTGTTTTGTGCCCAAAGTCTTATAGCAAAAAGCTACTTTCCTTGCCAAGGAGGGCGGCACCATATAGAGATGAAGAGGTTGCTACTAGGTACAAGACTGCATTTAGAAGAATATTTTCATATGTAGGTATACAAAGTGTTGTCTTATCTTAGTTTGGCTACCTCATATCTTCAAAAAATCATGATGTTTGCGCTCTTTGACACAAGTACAAGAAATATGCTCATGAATAGTGATATATACATGGCCAAGGCTTTGTTTATTTGTAGCCTCTTGCAATAAAAGTTCTATCTCAAGTATCCATCTTTTTATTTATATAATTTTAACTTCATTTTTCTTTTGCTGCTATATATTATAACTTATGTTTTTTAATTGTGAATGTTGTATGCGAATTCAATAAGTCGCGAGTTATTATTGAGCTGAGCAGAATTGGAGTGCATACTCCTTTATCCACTTAATTAAACCCAACTAATTGGGTGCAATTAAAGTTGAGATTTGATCTTTGTACAGTCCAACTTGTGTCTCTTGTCATATAAGACATGAGGGGGTGACAAAGAATTGGGATCTAACTCTTGAGTGCTGACATAGATGCTACTGTTGCATGGCTTGCCTAAGTCTTTTTCAATTAGACAACTTCTACATATGATGTGGGTAGTGGGAGTGGCACTACAACTGATTGTGGTTCAAATGAAATTGAACCAAATGTTAACTATCATGCTCTTGATGAAGACATTGAAGAGCCATTTGATTGTAATTTTCATTTTGCATTGATATTTGAGTCTTCGACAAATCAGTAAATTATGAATCATTGAATTTCAATACATGAGTATTTTCTTTCTTGCAAGTTATGAAATATTTAAATATTTTATTATTTTGCTTATTGGCAATTATGGACATTGGACACACACACACACACACACACACATGAAACTATTGTTGTACTTGGGAATTTATTTTGCTGTATTGGTGTACCTAAACCTCAAACCCATACCCATCCTTGCACTAGGACCAACAACTTAGCTTAAAGGTAACCAAGCACCTCAATATATAGCACCATCGGGGCACAAATTTCCAAAACCCCACTTTCCCTCTCAAAGATAGCAACTAAAATATCAACGAGATTCTTGACCCCCACTTTGTTATGAACACCAATTTGTAACTCCTCATTATTGTCGTCTCATAGAATTTGTCTTGAAGAAGCTGTCAAAGTGTCTTGGGGGTTACCACAACCTTTTGATGGAAACCCACACCCCCATATTACTTATTTTTATTTGTTGCTACTAAACCATCTCCCCTTTATTAAAATATTTTATATCCCTAACAGGAAAGTAAAGATAGGGCCCAATAAGCTAATTAATTAAAAAGGGACATTACAGTTGACTAACTTGTAATTTTCTGCACACTCAATTCACCCACTAAAGCCTTCATGATAATCATAGCTGAAGTGCTATAATAACATGCTCAGACATACGGAAAAGAAAGAAGCCAAACATGAGCCTTTGAAGGTAGATCCTCTATTCGAGGACTTTGCTTATCTTGATGATGATGCTACCTCCATGTATAATTTGCTGGATATGGCTAGAGCTGGGGCGACGGGTAGCTTTAAATTAGCTAAGTGGACTCTGTAGGAGTTCAATAAGATTAACATTAAAATAAGAGGTTTAAAGGAAAATCTGAAGAATGTTCCAAAAGGTTCGGTGCCGAACATCCTTATTGATAGAATGGTGGACCTTGCTCCTATCATGACTTTAAATCTCTTTGTGAGGAAAGATTGTCTACTCTAGAAGCCAAGGTTTTAGGTATAAATGCTGATATCAAAAAACTTTTGCAGGTGTGCCATATCTCTGTAAAGAACAACGTGGACTCTTTAGAAGTCCTTTTCAGAAAAAATAGTGAGCTCAGAGAGGATTAGGTTTATTTCTCTGAGCTCATGGAGAAAGAGTGTGCGGCAAAGGGCAAAGGTAAGAAAGCTGCTAAGGATGACAAAAAAGGACCTGTGGTTAGAGGGTTGGCTGATTGGAAGAAGTCATTTGATGCTGAGAAGAAAGAGCTGCTAGATATGGTTTAGAAGCATAGGAACTAGCAGATGGAGGTGGCCAATACCCTGAGTGGCTTGAACTAGTCTTTTTCTTTGTTGCTTTCTGTTTCCTGTTGGGTGTAGGTTTCTTTTAGGTTATTTTGCTGTTTTCTGGCTGTTGGGTGCTGATGGCAACTTCTTGTTTTATTTTTAGATCAGCACCTGCTCTGTTGTGTTTTTTGGCTGTTGGGTTGCTGCTGTTGGTTTTTTAGAATATCCTTTCGAGCAGCATTTTGTGTCTTTTGTTGTAAAAGGGTTTCGGGGCCCCTTCAAAACCTGTTTATTCCTTTTAATCAAAACATGCTCAGACATCCATATACACACAAGCATAAGTACAATGTATAAACACATCCTGACTTGCAATGTGTACAAAACATTTTATTGATAATTAAATCTCGTAATCATGTTCCAAGCACAATTCCATTATCTCAAAATGTTAAATTCACATTTAATCCACTATCCGTTACTTAATTCAAAATCACATGGACTAATTCATAATCCACTTAAAATCAACATCTTAAACACCATTAAATTTAAATACCAATAATCATCTTAAACATCATTAAATTTTAACACCAATAATCATCTAAATTAGGGTTAGAACCAACATCTAATCAAAGGTAATTTAAATAAATAAATAAATTGGATATCAATGCATAGTTAAATTATCTAACATTAATAAAGTCCATAAACATTATAAAATATCTATAAGCATCATATGTAAATCAAAATAGGTATCAACAATGTATAAAGAGGTACAATGAGTGTGATAGGTGTTGTAGAATATGTGTCCTTGGAATATGATTTAACATACGTTTATTTTGCAAAAGTCACACAGCCATTCAGAACTCCTATCTTGATATTTTATCTGGGGACCTCCAACTCTTTCCATATATTTAATAGTAATCAATCCATGGGATGCTCTTCTTTTGATTTTTCTTGACCATTGCTAGCCCCACAATCAATATTTCTCTCCCCCACACCCACTAGCTCTTCTGAACAAGCAACTGGAGAAAGCAAAGCTATGGAATTAGTACTGACTTATATGAGTTTATGGGGTAAATTGATTTGAGTGTGATTGTTCATCTCCTGTAACTTTTGTAATGCTTAATGAATATGACTTATGTGAGCTTATGGGATAAATTGATTTGAGTGTGATTGTTGATCTCCTAAACGTTTTTAATGCTTAATGAATACCAGGTATCTATTTTGAAGGTTAACATTACCACTGGATTCTACAATAATTTGCTAGGCCAATAAGTATTCGTTTAATAAAAGCAACAATTGATACTGTGATTTAAAATAATTAATCTGTGATATTAATTATTTTTAACCATTATCTCCAAATCTTCTACATTAACCTTCTCAAATTTATTCCTTGTTTTGTCATACACATGTCTTGCTGTCAAGTAACTATGATTTTCTGAAGTGCTTCACTCTTCTGAATTGTTAACATTTAATGCTGCAGGGAATGATACAAGACCATTCACATTTAGTACATGGTTGTAATATAGTTGGGATGGAACTTA
Organism: Sequoiadendron giganteum; assembly: GCA_007115665.2. Lineage (NCBI taxonomy): Eukaryota > Viridiplantae > Streptophyta > Pinopsida > Cupressales > Cupressaceae > Sequoiadendron > Sequoiadendron giganteum. The sequence continues at coordinate 734,585,314 of CM021100.1, read as the reverse complement.
ATTTTTTGTATTTTTTAACACTGATCAAACTGTTAATTGTGCTTGCTTGCTGAAACAGGGAAAATATGAGTTGCAGTATGAGAATTCAGAAGACTTCAAACAAAAATGGAAACAAAGAGTACGGGACATATTGACTGAGCAGGAGTGGCGTAGGCGCAAGATGCAGATGAGGGTACGTTAACTAGCTGTTTGGTGCCTTTACAATTTACATAGACACTCAGAGGATTGAGAACTATTTACTTGTTCATAAGCTGTACTGCAATATTAGTATCATAAAAGTATACTTAATTATATATTTTTCAGCTGAAATAATTTGTTGGGCAATTTGATACACTATGCAGATATCAGAGGAGGAGGGGAGGTTGAAGAAAGATGAAGAAGAAACAAAGGAGATGTGGAAAAGGAAGCGTGAGAATGAGGAGATGTGGGAAGAAACAAGAGAGAACAGAGTAAGCAATCTTTTCATTACTATCCTTCAGTTCTGTTAATTGTTCTATACTTTCACACTAATAGGGCTTTTGTTTCAATTTGATTCTTAGTGTTATTTTCTGGGTAAATTTGCTAACTTCCTCGACCTGGGGATCATGCCTTGAGAGTTTGAAAATTGTATTCTTTAGATTGCTTATGCATATAAAAGTACGATTTTAAATTGCATGGGGGCTAATTTTTATGCTGTATTATGAGCAACTGGCTAATGTGTCCTATGAGACTACTTCCAGTTCAGTTCAATCCTGAAAAACATACATAGATAGACCTTCAATGTTCCTGTTGCATCATAATTTTTGTAATATGTATATTTATGCTATGTTCTCTAGAAGCAGTAAATAAACTTTCCAGCAAGGTTGTGGATAATTTAGTTTGTGTTCTGTCCTTGTCCTTGCCCCATCCCAACTCTCATCCCCGCCCTTTCCAATAATGTTAAACCTGACCGTAGCTTTGTCAAAAAATGTGTAGGTTTCAAGCTGGCGAGACTTCATGAAGACAGGGAAGAAGGTGAATTGACATCTTAAAGTTGCATTGCATTTCTAGATTCAAGCCCAGCTAGCAATTTTTGTTTCCACTTATCCACAATGAAGTTTTGGTTAACAATCTTGCTTATTTTTAGATAATTTGTTTTCTATGCCTTTTCAGGGAAAGAAAGGAGAGTTGCGGCCACCAAAGCTTAAAACAGAAGACCCAAATAAATCATATGTGCAGAGACCAGTTAAAAAAGGCTAATATAACAGCCCACTGTACAATAATCTGTAGAAATGTAGCTTTGGCTCCTTATGATGATTATTTCACGTAATCTTATATCTAGATACTTTCTTAGTTTCAGAAAAATTTAAAATTCATGTGAATGTCCTTCAAAATGGATGTTTCTGGAGGAGCATAAAATCTTCAAGCTATCTCTGATTGAAAGGCACAATTGCTTGCTTTTGCAATTTCATTGTATTTGCAGTAGATGACTGCATCTTTGACTATAAGAATCCCCTGGTTTGGAGGTAAATCTAATTCTTAATGTTGGAGTGACCACAGTATCTAATCATCCTTTCATTGTGAGGACTCAAGAAATGATAGTAACTGAGATATCAGAATTTAAAAATTATTGCAGCTGCAGTGAGTGAATTTTATGTAGCACTCATCATTTTTTGGTAAAAGTTGGAAGACGGCTGAGGTATGCTATACTTTTTTGATTTTATGTAAACATATGGTATTCTAGAGAAGATACTCTAGAATTGTTTGGATTTTTGGTTGTTTCCCTTATGCAATTTGATGTACTGTTATAAATTGGTATACACTTTATTGTGCATCTCAGTTATTTCTACTCTAAATGGGGATACATCCTTGATAACACAAGAAGAAAGGATGCCGTGGGGATAGGGGATGATAATTGCTGTCCCTGATAACACAAGAAAACAGGATGCCGTGTGAATGCATTGCTGTCACTGGGAGGTGGAGGAGAAAAGGGAAGTGTTGGGTTTGCGGGGACACCATTTAACATTTAAGTTTGTTTTTGTTTTCTTGTGTTATTTTGTTAGCGGTCTTAAAATTGATTGTTGTGGGATCGTTTTACCATTCAGGCTCTCTCTTTTAGTATAAGGTTCATTTTTGTTTCTTTTTACTGTCTTACAGTTTATAGTGGGATCTTTCACAACTACATGTATAGCCTTCCAATATAATGGAACTTAAAATATTTATGTTGTTGAGTGCTACACCCTTAAACCTATTTATTGTATTGGGAGTGATAACCTAAAATGGGCCACATAATCTTTATTTGAGTGTATTATGAGTCCCTAAGTATAGTTTTAGTATACCGAGTCTATAATATTCTAAATTGACTCAAAAAAAAAAAAGATGGCATGGACTTAGAATGGCACATGCATTGCACCCTTACTAACGGCACAAATCAATCTATTCTTGCTCATGATAAAAACCAATCTAGTGGCAAAGAGTTCGATGGATTACCCTCTTTGTATGGAAGAGGACCTTGGTGAGTGATAGTAGTAGGATTGTTTGAAGTAGGGTTTCATCACCTACTCTCCAGGAGGAATGAGTACCTGGTGGTAGACTATGGTGTTGCTTTGGGGCGATGTGTGATTATATGCGTGTTTAGGTGTTGTCTTGCGTCTCATTGAATTATTATTGTTGTGAGTATAACATTGATAAGTTCAATAAGTTCTACCTAGGAGTTTTTTCTTGTGTTAAATTCTCCCTTATCTACCTATGCTTGTACTTTTCTCACAAGTGCCTAATAAGGGGTATAATCTCTTGAATTTCTTTAAATATCATCTCAATCCAATCTTCCCTTAATATGTGGAAAATTTGATGTAAAAGGTTGAGTGAGAGATAGGAAGCTTGAATCAGAGTGGTTTTGGCATTTTTACTAGCTTTGTTGTAGTTGTGATGGAATCAACAACTTTATTTTTGTTTTGTGTGCTTTTTGAAGGTTGTAACTAAGAATGCTAAATGTATAAAAAAATCTATTCTATTTATTTTTCCTTTTTTGAATTAAAGCATGAATTAATGATCTACTTGTGACAAATTATTTCTATATGACTTTTGCATGTAGCCTATGCTATGTTTTTGGAGTTTTCTTTTGAAGGAACTTTGTAATCTATTTGCAAAATGTGGACAATAATTCAAATATAATTTTACCTAAGTTTGTTTGAACTAAGAAACAACAAAAAAGTGTTATAGTCTTTCGGCAAATTGAGGTCATCTAATTACTAAAATATATGAAGTTTTCAAATCAAAATGCTTTTGAAATTAAGGAATCTAGAAAAAGCTTTAAAACTTCTTTGCAATTGTAGTGATTGTGTTCCTTAGAGGAGCTAACTTTTATTTGTAATTTCTTCTTTTCTAGCCTTGACGTGCTCCCCTTATGGAAAGGGAAGATTTATATTGGGATTTATTTGGGAGGTATGAAGAAAACCTTCTTAAAAAATATGGGTAAGGCTAGAGCCTAGATATGAAGGTTCAAGATTGGCTCAATAAGAAGGCATGCAATCTTCTAAAGGTGATCTAAGTTCCTAAATGAGGGATATAGAGTTTCTAATGGAGGCTTGCAAAGGTAGCCTAACAATCCGTATAATCTATTGAGAGTAGCTTGTTTGAAATTACTCCGAAGCTTTTGCAATCAAGAATTCTCTTTCATGTTTCTATTCTCTATACATAATCTCTTTCTCTCTCATTTGAATTAGAGAAAGGGGGTTCATATAGGTAAAGATGAGAGGGAATGAGATGAAAATCTAGCTAAAGATAGAATGAAAGCTTAGATTTAAAACAAGGAAGAAAGAAAGCTACCCTTAATTGGAAAAGCTAAATCTCAAAAGGGAAATTAGGAAAAGTCAAAACAATTTTGATTGACACAACATTCCAACTTATGACAGGTTGCCTATGTTGGAGGGTGGGTCACCCCTCTTACTAGGATAAGTTGCTTGGGTGATCCTAAAACTTAACATGGTTGATTAGGTGACCCTAAGGTCTCTTAGATGCCCATGTAACTTAAGGTAGGGGATGTTGATCTTTGAAAGTCGAAAGGACAAGCAAGCCAAGAGGATAGCATCCAAGTGTGAAGCTCACCTAGAGGAGGGTACACTAAGACACCAAGAAGTCTCAAGTAAAGATGAAAATGGTTGTGAGGGGAGACGAGTATGGTATGGGTCATTAGTTGGATTGCCAAATTGCCATTGCATGTGTGTGTTGACCCATGCAATTTTGGGTGCTTACATATTGCTTCCTCAAGTATGGTAGACTACATAGAAGATAGTGCCATTCCCAAAATAGGGCTTTGGGAATTGCACTTGTACTTACCTATTTGTTGCTGTTCCACATCACCACCCACAAAGATATTAAATAAGCATCTAATATGACAATTGAGAGAGCAACATTGAAGGGATGACTAGAGAATTTACCATCAATGTCAAGTTAGAGAAGTACAACCTTCATTGCATGCCTCAATTCGCATGAATAACCTACAAAACAAAAGAATTAACTCACGTATTTTAATAAATGATTAGCAAGAACAAGAGGCTGCATCAATGTTGTGGGGTTTAATATATGCTTGTGTCAAATTAATTCCATTTATAAAAACAATGAAGGAAAGCGCAAAATAGAAGTGAAACTCACTCTATAATGACAAACAATGGAGAAAAAGGTCATTTTCACTTGCAGCAATGAACAAAGGCTAGCAAAGAAAATAAGGGAGAAAAGGGAAAATGGTTCGATGGCAATGGAATCATACAAACAAACAATTGACAAAGAGCAAGTAATGATGAGATTGATCTTATGATAGGTGGTTAGGCTTGTGAGGTTCCATTGGTATGGGAATTAACATAAACTCCCTCCTTTCACCTTATTTTAACTTATATTAATTTATGTTGGAATTGCTCACTAAATTTTGTTGATGTTAGTATAGCGTCGGTCTGCACTTCCCAAGAGAATTATATTAAATATCAACTAGAGCATGGGCCGACCCTATTTTGAGTTATATCATTTACTTGTTGATTGGCCGACTTAAGTTATATTTATTCATTTATTATTATTTGTATAAAGGCCGACCTAAATGAAGAGGCGCCAAGAAGATATATATACAAGGTTACTTTTGGTTATTACACACAATTCATATCATCAAGAAGTTCGCTGTTATATTGAAGAGCAGATCAAATTCGCAGTCTTAGAAGAAGTTCATACTTGAACAGCAGATATCAAGTTCGCATTCTTAGAAGAAGTTCATACTTGAACAGCAGATATCAAGTTCGCATTCCTAGAAGAAGTTCATACTTGAACAACAGATCATCATCTCTGTAGCAGCAGTCCGAATTCATGTAAGAAGTCAGTTCTCTGTATTAAGAAGGAAGGCGAATACTTCAAACAAGCATTGGCCATTGTTGGGCCTGATTTGTAAGCAGAATTCTGTTATTGTATCACCATATATAAGAGAATCATTTGCTGGGTTTTTCTCCCTCAAGAGGAGGGTTTTCCCAGGGTATCCTATTGTGTTCATTGTCTTATGTGCTGCATTTATATTGAATAATATATTATCTAATCTGATCTAAGAAACACTAACAAATTTGATTCTACATGTTTTTTTAACTTGCAGTTGAGGTTATAACTGCTTTTGTACTTTCATTTTGTCGATTTCCATTGAATTTTGATTATTCTTGGGTGCTTAGGGTTTGCACACGACATGGGTAGATTTACCCCTTTTAGCCCTCCATAGCCACCCAAGTTGAGGGGTTTGGATGCCCAAGCACCCTTGCCACTTTCCTTGGGTCACTTGAGCTACCAAGGATCACCAAAGAGACCTTGTTGGTCACTCTTATTGATAAAGAATGATCACATATTTGCTTCTTTCACATTGTTTTGTAATTGTCTATGTTAATTGTAAGTCACATTTTGTGGTTATATGATTTTTTTTGGTATCCACTTTTATAATTTTTTTTATGACTTTAACAAATTTTAGGTGTTTTCAAGGCCTAACATTGCTCCCTTGATTTTATAGGATACCCACATTTGATAGAATGTCACAAGAAAGCATGGTTTGCAAATGCCATGGAGGCATTGAATAGAGTAGATGTGACCATCCCCAACGGGTTGGATTATTTAGAGTTCTACGTGTTGCAATTGTTGACTTTCTATATTGATTTGTTGTGATATCTTTTTTTACATGTATGTGTTGGCATATGGCTTGTAAGTGTTCTCATTGATGGCAACCTAAATGGCATCCTAAGTCTTACATCCAGTTTGCAGTATAGTTTTGGTTTCTACCGGTAGAACAAAGTAAAGAACAGGGCATTCGATTATAGGCATAAAAGTTGATTTGAACACCTTACCAGACATATATTTTGGGTTGTGGATCTTTGAGGAAGGTTTGTTAATGTTTGTAATACCTTGGTGAAGGTTTTTTTGATGCACTCACTAGTACGTGATCTAGAAAATCCGATGCACTAATTTGTTGGTTATCTGTGCTAGAAGGCTGACTCGACGAGTATAGTAATCACGAATGTATAAGGAGTAATTAATTAAATGTCTTTGTGCTCGATTAAGTTTTGTTTGGGTCCTCTCTTTGTCTTAATTGACTATGGAGGATGCACATAAAGAATTAGTGGTGGATCTAGTCGACAAGATGAAAGTAACTTAATACTTTATGAAGCCGACTGATGAATGAGTAAATCCTTGTTAGCGGATATGTATATGAGATCGGTTCTATCATTCGGTGTGTGATATATGAAAAGAGGCATGTCTAATAATGAAGAAGTGTTGAAATGTGCGAATATGTGTGAAGCGAAAATCAGTAGAGTAATGGTGCGGATGTTGGATTTATGAGCAGAGCGAAGAGCATAATTAGTCTGTAGATTTAGAATTCAATCTATGAGCTTCATCAAAATTGTAACCTGGCATAAATAGATGCTATCATCTCAGTTCAACCTTCAGATGGTCTTAATCTGAACTTTTGTATGACAGTGAGCCTCTTCTTTTGAGCAGTGAGCTTTAGGCAGTGTGCCTAAATGCAAGTGCATTTTCTTTTGTAAACAATTATATTTGAGTACTCAAATTGTGGATTAACCTCCACCGTGGTTTTTCCCCTAACAAGGTTTCCACACAAAAATCTGTGTGTTATAGTGTCATGAATGATTACTTTGAATGCATACATCTTTTTTTTAATGCAATGTTGAAATGGTTTCAAGTTTCAGATTGATGAAACTTAAAATTTGCTGAACATTGATTCACCCCCCTCTCAGTATTCCCTTGAGTCCGACAATTGGTATTAGAGCACAGTTCCTCTGAAGAAGTTTAGCAGCTTGAGGCGGATCTTGGAATGTGATGGACTCTGGTAGTCTTCAACAAGAACTTTTGGTGGCACTTGATGACCTTGATCAGTCTAAAGAAGAAGTACAAGAATTAAAAACAAATCTTAGAGATGCTAAAAAATTCATTCAGTCATTGAAAGATCAGATTGTTAAATCCAGGGAGAAAAGAAAGGATCTCTGTGATTAGATACAACAAAAGGAGAACAGAAATATGGATGATGCTCACTTGAATCAAACCTTGAAGGAAACAATCGAAGAATGTAAAAAGCTTGCTAGAGACAATACAAACCTAAAACATGAGATGAAATCTATGATGATGAAGATAACTAAAGAGATTGAAGAAAGGAAGAAAAATGAAGAAAATCTTGCTCATACCTTGAAAGAGAAATATGATGAATGCAATAGAATAAATGGGGAGTTTACTCAGTTGGAAAGTGAATTACAAAGAACTAGAAACAATGAAGAAGAACTTGGTAAGCAGATTGATACTCTTAGGAATGATCTTGTCATTGCAAATGAATACAAAGAAAAGTTTAAGATCAGTTCAGTAAAACTTGATGAGCTGACTCAAAGACAAAAGAGTGTAAATGATAAGAGAGGTCTTGGATATGAAAAGGGAGAAAGTTCTAGATCAGGACAAAAGAATTTTAGATAGAACAAAAATGGAAGGTATTCGGTAAGGGAACCTTATGCTTAAAAGTTTAATGGATGTTGTTTTGCTTGTAAAAGGTTCGGTCATATGGTTGCTCAGTGTAGAAGTAATATGAAGTCAAGAGTTTCATCATTCTCTAGTCAGTGTTTCAATAGCAAAAAGTTTGGTCATAAATCAATTGAATGCAAAAATGTGTCAAGTTACTTTGTTGATAGAAGAAATATTGAATGCTATACATGTGGGAAACTTGGGCATGTTGCTAATCAATGCAGATCAAGAAGAAACCAGTGGAATAGACAAGAAAACATTGTGCTACAACTGCAATAAGTATGGTCACATTGCAAGATTCTCCAGAAACAAAAATGTAGATAGAAGAGGTCCGATATATAGAGGTAGAAATATAGAGAAAAAATGATAAAGGAAAAGAAAAAGTGACTATGGATGAAATCAAATATTAGATGGAAAACACATGGGTAAGGAAGAATGATTCTAATGTTGGAAATGGTTCCATACTGGAACCTGCTTCCGGTAATTGATTTCAAACCACTGGCCTAGGGGGAGTCTTTCAAGGAAATATTTCCTCCCCTGTCTATGGATGGTACCAAAACGAAGATACTAGCCAAGAAGGTATATTTATGGTGTATCGAAGTTTAGGGTATCTTTCACAAAAAGAATTCAGACAATTCATAGGTCCGTAGAAGATTTTTCTGTCACTGTTTGGGAAAATAGAGTTTCCAAAAATTTAGGGCAAACACATTTATTGCACATGTGCAAACTATAAAAGTCAAGTTGAAACTGTCATTTGTCACTTTGCATCGAAGAAGAAAAGGAGGAGAGCACTCGATAGACGGATTACGGAGCAGTAAAATTGATTCATCGACAATTTTCAAAATCTATTAGGTATTTCAAATTAATCTCGAAATCTTCATACAATTTGGTGTGCGGTTGCAAACCCTAAATATGAAAAGAAAATGGAACAATTCAAAGGGTCGATCACTCTAGATGAATATAACAGTGCAACGATTAGGTCTATGAGGAATTTGTTACTGCTTGATGAATTGAAGCAATTGAGCGAAGCTAAACATGAGAGTTTGGATATTTGGAATGAGTTTCCATACTTTGAGAATGCGAAATTTGTGAAATTCATATTGAGTAGATTACATGATGATATTTTAACTTTGGACAAACCCTACATCATCTTGAAGGAAGCAATTGAGAATTTGACTAGATTTTGCAAAGTCGGAGATATACCAAGGAAGAAATCCATCTAGAAAAAAAAGGTCAAAACCCTAACCGAAATAATAGAAGATCAGAGGGCCTTGATAATTGCGACAATCAAGAATCCTGTTACAAAGTATATTGCACACGGGATAACATACAAAATATTATGCAGAAATCGAGAAGGAGCCACATCGGCTGGCGCAGTCCACATTTCTCAAAAGATGATAATTGAAGGTTAGGAATTTGATTTATGCGGGTTGTTAAAGGATCATCTCATGGAGAATGTACAACTGACAAAGGAAACAGGTTATCCTTTCAGGTTTGGTACTTTGATTACATGTTTAGTAATGTATTTCTTGAATTGCTTGTCAAAAATCAACAATGTGGTATGGAGATCAAATGAACCGGTATGCAAACAAATGTAGGAGCTTAGTCAATTGGGATTTAGAATTTGAAAATTTCTTTAAGAATGTGCTTGAAAAGTGTGGTTTAGTCAATATTTCCCTTCCGGTAAGATCAATTGAAGTTGGTTCCTCTTTCGGTGGCATTAATAAAGGACAAAAAAGAGGAAAGGAAATTGTTGAATATAGCCCTCGAGAAAACAAAGTTCCCAGAATTGAGGGAAAAGGAAAAGAAAAAGAAATTGTGGATATTCCAGACGAAGAATCTAATGAAGAAATTGAGGATCCATTGAAAAATGAATTTGAACTAGAAAAAGGTAGTGAGGAAGAAGAAGATCTGACGAAAGAAAAGCTACATCAACTTATTCAAGGAGAAGGTGGAATGCAAAAAATAGCTAGGTTATGGTCTGTCAGACCATCATAGGATCAAGACATGATTCTAAGTGTGTTAAATGCTCATGTTGAGCAATGCAAGATTAGATTGGAAAGCTTGCAAAACATGTTGCTTGATGAAATGATTGAATGTAGCAAATAAACATTGAATTTTGAAGCTCAAGAAAAGGAAGTTGGTGAATTTATCTCTCACTTGAAGGAGCAATTCAGACTATCCCTTTCCAAACTGAAGAATAAAATGAATGAGTTGAGGCAATGCATAAACTCAGCCACTGACATCTACAACTATTGCATCCGTTGGTCCCATGCAGTCAACAATTACATAGAGAAATTGGAACAAATTGAAACATAATTGAATGGCATTGGTAAAAGCTTTGACTTGTTGCAGGATCCAGATGGCACCACCAGGAAAAGAATCCGGGAGCTATAGTCAGCACACACAAAAATTCAACTCTCCAAGAACACTCTTGTGGATACTTTTTGGAAGGTAAAGGATCTAACTGAATGCAGGTTGGAGCAGATGGTGGAAATATTGAGAAATGGTGAGAAACTGGAAGAAGCAATTACAATTCCTGAATCTTTAACTAAAATTGTTAAGAAGACTTCCAATAACAATAGTTTGATCATTATCATTGGAATCACAATAGATGCTTGGAAGAAATTCCTTCTGGAAGTGAAGAAAAAAAAAGAAGATAATCTTCTAAAGATAGCAGTTAATTGTTTTCAAGTTTTTGAAGTTTTGATCAAAGGAGGAGAACTATCGACATATATGTGTTGAAGTTTTGAATCTTTGAGGATTTTGAACATATGTTTTGTCACTATCTTGTCAATATCACTTTTTGTCTTTTTGGCATTGGGAATCCATGCTTTGTCATTGATGTGAAAGGGGGAGATAATACAGTGAAGAATGCCTTATAGGAGGAGAGAATGCAGTATAAATCTTAGGGGGAGAAAGTGTAGTAAATTTTTTGGCAGTACACCTATAATGATTCCGACACTTAGTCATTTTTCACTAAGTGTTGCCATCAATGCCAAAGGGGGAGATTGTTGGCATATGGCTTGTAAGTGTTGTAATTGATGGCAACCCAAGCAACCTAAATGGCATCAACCTAAATGGTATCCTAAGTCTTACATCCAGTTTGCAGTATAGTTTTGGTTTCTACCAGCAGAATAGAGTAAAGAACAGGTCATCAATTACAGGCATAAAAGTTGATCTGAACACCTTACCGGATATATATTTTGGGTTGTGGATCTCTGAGGAAGGTTTTTTTGATGTTATTTAATACCTTGGTGAAGGATTTTTTTGATGCGCACTCACTGGTACGTGATCTAGAAGGTCCGATGCACTAATTTGTTGGTTATCTATGCTAGAAGGTCGACCTGGTGAGTATAGTAATCACGAATGTATAAGGAGTAATTAATTAAATGTCTTTGTGCTTGATTAAGTTTTGTTTGGGTCCTCTCTTTGTCTTAATCGACTTTGGAGGATGCACATAAAGAATTAGTGGTGGATCTAGCCGACAAGATGAAAGTAACTTAATACTTTATGAAGCTGACTGATGAATGAGTAAATCCTTGTTAGCGGATATATATATGAGATCGGTTCTATCATTCAGTGTGTGATATAAGAAAATAGGTGTCTAATAATGAAGAAGTGTTGAAATGTGCGAATATGTGTGATGCAAAAAACAATAGAGTAATGGTGCAAATGTAGGATTTATGAGTAGAGTAGAGCATAGCAGAGTGAAGAGAAGAATCAGTCTGTGGATCCATAATTCAATCTATGAGCTTCACCAGAACTGTAACCTGACATAAATAGATGCTATCATCTCAATTCAACCTTTAGATGGTCTTAATATAAACATTTTTATGGGAGTGAGCCTCATCTTTTGAGTAGTGAGCTCTACACAGTGTGCCTAAATGCAAGTGCATTCTCTTTTGTAAACAATTATATTTGAGTACTCAAATTGTGGATTAACCTCCACCGTGGTTTTTCCCCTAACAGGGTTTCCATGCAGAAAATTATGTTATAGTGTCATGACTGATTACTTTGAATGCATACATCTTTTCTTTGATGCAATGTTGAAATGGTTTCAAGTTTCAAATTGATGAAGCATAAAATTTGCTGAACATTGATTCACCCCCCCTCTCAGTGTTCCCTTGAGTCCAATAGTATGTTGATGGAACTCCTAGATTTTGGGGGTTCCGGGAGAGTGGAAAATAATTCTTTATGATGTGTATTGCATCTTGGTTGTCCTAGTTCAAGGAGAGAGGTTGAAATTATTTGAGGCCAAGTTTTAAGGTCAGATTTTTATGGGTCACCTTCTTAAGGGATAATCAAATAAGAGGTAGGTTGGGGTTCTAGCTTACCTCAACCCCTTTAAAATCTATTCCACTTTTGTAAAAAATTCTAATAAGTCTAATTACTATTTAATTGTTGGGACATAAGAATACCTGTATGTTGAGATGGTGTTGGACACTAATCATTCAATAGATTAAGTAGTGCAAAGTCTATTTCTAGGGAGTTGACATATTGCTGTTGGTTCATAGAGTTTTATACTAGATTGCACGATGGTGAGATCCAACTTTCAATTATCTTTCTTTAGTTATGCTAGAGGTCTTAGAGCACATCAAACCTTATTTGTGTGTGGTGCTCGCAAGAAAGCCCATAGGTCATAGAGCTATGAATTGGCACAAATTTAGAATCTCCAATGTGACCACACTAGCAATGACAACCCTTATGGAGGGTGATTCATTATAGATCCCTATATTGACATGGAGGGGAAATGTATAAGAGATATGGTTATTCAATACTCTTATTAGAGAGTGCACTTGTTGACACATAGAAATGGCATTGAAAGCCACTTCATTTTACAAGTCCTATAATATATTGGAGAGGTCTTTCCTATAGATTTGTCTTTATGCCCTTATGCTATCAATATTTCCAAGAGATAACAAAAGCATATAAAGGGGTTTTCATCTAGATCCTTTTACTCTAAGATACCTAGTAAATGGCCTTTATGAAGGTAGGGTTAGATATAGCTTCTACCATGCATGGGCCACTTAGTTTATGGTGCAAAAATGACCACAAGGAGAATGATGATGATTGCATTCTTGAGGTGGAGAGGAGGATTACCTAAGGATGGAGAGGAGACAATATTAGAGGTTGAGGAGGCCACATGAGCACCTTAGATTGCTTTTAACATTCAAATGATAAAGTAGTGGATGGGGTCCTTAGATTCCACATAGTATCCATGAGATCTCATGAATATTACATTTTTTGACTCTTTACTTTTCTTATCATTGCTTGCAACTAGATTATTCTCTAATACTGGACTAACACTCTTTTCACTTCTTTTTCTCTAGATCATATAAGTACTGCTAAGGAATGAAGATGCTTGATGGGGACTATATCCCAAGATAGTTTTACACTTATTATGGAGACAAAGAACAATTATCATTTAGTTGATGCATGGAAGCTTGTGGTAGCAGGCTAACATATTGATGCGTTCTTTCCTACATTCCATTCTAGTTGACATATAGTGTCTTGGCATGGGAGGATCATTTAATTTAATGAGAGAAAATTTTCTACAAGAGATGGTTGGGTTTTGGATTGGTTGACAACCACATGCTCATGCATGAGATGGGACACTGAGCCATTCTCACACTCACATTCTCACACTAGTCCCTTCTTAGGGACAATCTCATAAGACTCCCTTACATTCAAACATAGTGGATAAAATAGAGGAGATGATGGAGTAGGATTCTTGGAAGACTTGTGACTTAGAGTTTACATTGAGGCCTTAGCTGGTTTATTCCCTCATGCACCTTATTTCAGCTCATTTCCCCTCTTGTATGGGGTGATTTTATAGGTGATGTACATGTAATTATGCGTCTCCCTTGATGGAGCCTATGTACTCAATGTATTGATACTCTCATGTATTTGATGTAGCATTTGATTTAAAAGACTTGGTATTTGATCTATATTTAGTTGTGGTTGGCATCTTTATATTTTAATCTCTTATACACATAGTTGACTTATAATTTGAGTTTTACTTTATGGATGTATGCTAACATTAATACCATTTTATACTTATGTTTTCTATCATTTTTGTTTTTTTCTAAGTATATTTGCAATATGTAATATATATATGGGTGTATGCAGATGGTTTGGTGGATTCACATGTTTTATTTTTGTAGATGCCATTTGTTGTAACATTCATTTATATGATATACAGATGATGATAATAGTGTGGTTTCTTTTTATGGGTTTTTTGATGTAGGTGGATTGGGGGTTGACCTAGCATAGGATGAATCACTAAGATTTTGAGATATCATTTTATGGAATCAAGGGGGACTAAGAAAATGAGGGGAGACATTATATTATTATTTTTATAGAAGGATAAAGACTAACCGTTATAACTAACAAGCAACACATTTTATTTGTACCCTCTAGACTTAGACCAAAAAGCTAGCCAATAGGTCAAAGATGGGGTAAAGGAAAGATCCTTATCATGAATGTCCTTTTGAAGGTAAACTAGACTAGTCTTAGTTGTTTCACCTAGTTTGTGCATGTGTGCGCTTTGCTTATTGAACCCTTTTTCTTTTTATTGTTGCTGTTGTAGATTTGATTTTCGGTCTCTAGTTGAGAGTACAAACATTTTTTAGTAATTATTTTTTGATTTCTAGATTTTATTTTTTTCTTTGCTTTTGATTTTTTTTGGTAGAATTAGAGTTTTTACCCCTGTAGCCTAACCTAACACTACTTGTAAGAGGTGAAGACTCACCACCAAAGGCTACATAAATCAAGTAAGGGACTAAACACAACCAAATGTGTACTAGTTGCCTCTAAAACTTCCCTCTTGCTAAGGATAATTAGGGAGACTTGCTTGTTAGATTCTATTGGGCAAGGTAGGATTGAAGACATACTCTATGTTTTAGGCTAGATTCCATGAAATCTAAATCTAGGACCAACTTAAATCCTTAATTACATTCTTTTGAATTACTGGAATGAGGGGATAATAGTAATAATGATTTTGAGAATCCGTGGTTTAGTAGGAAAACTATAATAAGAAACTCAAGGCTCCTATAAAGATTAAGTTATAAAAGAGAAAACATTGAAATGAAATGAAGTGAAATAGAATGCAATGTATGTTTTTTTTCTTTTTTTTTGAAATATATATATATATATATATTTATGTTTTTTTATAGCTTTTTAGGTATTATATTATTTGAGGTGGAAAGTATTGACACTTTCACCAAATTATTTGCCTTCCATCATGCACAAGAGGTAAGTGTTATTTTTGGTGTCTTCCTCAACTATATGGACCAATCTAGTTTGGTTTAAATTTTTACCTTCATCAACCCTTTTTATCGATATTATCAATTCAACATCCATGGGCATCTATTTTAGATCAAATAAAAACACAAGGTCATGTAGTCTTGCATTAGGTGAACTCATGTTGAGATCAACTTAATTGATTTCTCTTTTGGAGGTGGTGTTATGTGGTTTAGGAACTTGACCCTTATCGATCTAAGGGATTTTCTTGATGTGTTAGAGAGTTCCGAAGAAGATTTATGTGAGGTATTTGAGAAAATATCTTTTTGAGGTTCTTAACCAAGTCATATGGATTGATTGGGACTGGCATAGGATCAATTATTGAAATTGTGCCCTATGTTTTCTATTTGTGAGATTGTAAGATTTTCATGAATGCTATTGTTTTGGACCAATTCAATTAGATTGAGCATTTTTGTTACACCCTTAATTCCCAATTTCCTGGATCCATTTGAGTCTTGAGAAGGGGTGGCATCATTGTTAATGCCCAATTTCCTAGATCCATTTGAGTCTTGAGAAGGGGTGGCGTCATTGTTAACACCCAATTTCGTGGATCCATTTGAGTCTTGAGAAGGGGTGGCATCATTGTTAATGCGCAATTTCCATGGTCCATTTGAGTCACTAAGGAGGAATATGTATATAAATAGATACAATTGGCCCTTGAGAGATCTAAGATAAATAATTTATACTTCCAACATGGCTCAGTGTCATGTCTACTTTTCTTATGAAATGTGTAGTGCTTGTTGGGTTCATGTTACCCAAGTTTTTAATAAGGATCATATAAGTTGTTGTATGATCTCTCATTTTTTTTGTCTTCTTGTTTGTAGTTATTTCATGAGAAGTCAACTACATTTCCATTTTGGTCATACATTTGTATAGCTATTGTCATCAACATTGTTGTAGCTATTATTATTATTTTGGGTAGTGGGATGTCTCTAAATATTTTTTTTGTTGTGTTACAATTATGTAGACTCAAAATTTTAGGCATAGATGGGTGGTTGTTATCTTGGATCACCAACCTTCCATTGACATTGTACTCATTTCTTTCACTATCAATAGCGGCTTGGTGTATTCTTATAATGTTCTTGGAGGCTTCATTGTATGACCTATAGGGGAGCTTCTTGACCTCCTCTTATGTGTCCCTATTAAGTGCACATATGAAGAAATCACATTGCTCATTGCGATCCATATTTGATGCACTAGTTAGGAGTAGAGGACCTACCTTCATTGCTGATGAGGGGTACACCGCCCGAAACCCACACAAAACACAACAATATATACCAACACAAAAGATGCAAGACAAGAAATAACTCACTTTCAATTATTTCTAGAAAATGAAATTATAGATTTAGAAATTACAATGCTACAGCCTCATGGGCTT
>CM021100.1:734520525-734568536 GCA_007115665.2 Sequoiadendron giganteum | reverse complement strand
AACTCCTTGGAATGCACAATTGACTCCCTCTAGATAACATCCCATCTTGGATTAGGAAACCCAACCATTTTGTCCTATCCAATGTAATGGGTTCTAAACAAGCCTTCCAATCCTCTTCAAAGTCTAGATCTTCATGATACAAACTCTTGAGTTCATTGAACCCAATAACCTCTATATTCATCTCTATCTATAAATTTTATTGTCTACTTAAGGCATCTACAACTCTGTTTGACCTTCCACTCCTATGCTTCAAAATAAAAGTATAGCTCTGCAAAAAATCAACCCATTTTAAGTGGCTTTGATTTAACTTTCCTTGATTCTTGAAATACTACAAAGCTTGGTGATTAGTATATAAAATAAATTATTTTTGCAACAAATAGTGTCTCCATTTCTTCAAAGCCTAAACTATAGCATAAAAATCTTGATCATAGACATAATATTTCTTCTTAGCATCATTCAAATTCTCACTAAAATAGGAAACATGCTTACCTTCTTGATTCAAAACAACTCCTATGGCAGTGCCACTAGCATCACAATCTACTTGAAAAACCTTATTAAAATTTGGAAGTGCCAAAATAGGTTGCTCTATGAATTTATTCTTCAAAATATCAAAACTCTTTGTTGCTCCTGTAGTCCATTTAAAATCCTTTCTATCCCCCCTCATTGTTTTAGTTAGTGGTGCACAAAAACTACTAAAATTCTTAATAAAATTTCCATAAAAACTCGCTAGACCATGAAATAACCTTAATTCTATAACACTTGAGGTAGAACATTCAATGATAGCTCTCACCTTCTTTGGATCCATTTTAAGACCCTCTGCTAGGACAAAAAATCCCAGATACACCAACTCTCTTTTCAAAAAAATACATTTCTTCAAATTAATCAACAACTTCTCCTATCTGCATCAGTTGCTCCCCCAATGTTTTACTAAAAATCAAAATATCATCCAAATAAATATAATTTTTTTTCCTAAAAATTATTTCAATACCTCATTCATAAGCCGCATAAATGTGCTTGTTGCATTGGTTAGCCCAAAAGGTGTGACTAACCACTTGTACGAGCTCTCCTTTGATTTTAAGGCTATCTTCCATTCATCTCCTTCTCTAATCCAAATCTGGTGATATCCTCTCTTCAAATCTATCTTCAGGAAGTAATCAACTCCACTCAAACAATCCATAATGTCATCCATTCTCGACAAGGGAAATCTATACTTGATGGTGATCTTGTTCATGGCTCTAGAATTTGTACACATCCACCATTCCCCATCCTTCGTTGGTGCTAGTACTGCAGGTATTGCACATGGACTCAAAATCTCTCTGATCAGTTCCTTCCACAACAACTCTTGCATTTGTTTGTCCATCTCTTCATTCTTTGCTAGAGTCATTCGATGGGATGTCTTATTTGGCAATCTGGCTCCAAGAATTAGGTCCATTTGATGACTAATCTTTATTACTGGAGGCAAACCCTCAAGTACATTATTAGATACAATATCTTGAAACTCATCCAATAAATGTGAAACCTCTATGGGTATCTCTTTATCATCTTCTCTATCAACTTTGGAAATCAAAACATAACACATATGTTCATGCTTCATACCTTCTATAAATTTTCTTCCGTCAACCAAATAGATTTTGGCATTATTGCATACCTTTTCCCCTACCTCTTTCAAAGGATTCAACTTATGATGAAATCCATCCTTTGTCAAAGAATGGGTGTTGGCATGTCCATCATGTATTGCTCATCAATTAAACTACCATGGTCTCCCTAGAAACATGTAAAAAACATCCATAGGCATAATATCATAGAATACATCATCATGAAAATTTCCAATCTTGAACTTTACTAGGCATTGCTCATTTACCAAAGCTTTATGGTCCTTATGCAACCAAGCAATCCAATATGGATTTAGATGCCTTCTTCTCTCCAACTGCAACTTACTAAACATCTCTTCTAAAAAAAGGTTATCAATACTATCTCCATCAATAATAACATTGTAAAATTTACCTTTACACTTACATCTGGTTTGAAAAAAATTATTCCTTCGAGTTGGTTCATTCTCCTCGTTCAAGAAGGCTCTTCTGGAAACAAGAATCTCTCCTCTTTTTGCATCCTCAGAATGTGAAGACTCAACGTCTTCATCTACATGTGAAACTTGTTCATTACCCTCAGGTCTTCTATTTGTCCTTCCTTAATGTTGAGGACACTCATAGGCTCTATGTCCTTCTTTGCACAAGAAACAGGTTCCACAAAAGCCTCCTCTTCCCAATCCTCATCCTGATCTTCCTCTTCCTCTTTGGTCTCCATTATTTTGATCATGAGGATGGTAGGTGTTACCTCCTTTCTGGTTCTAGCTGCTACTAGATCCTTCACCCTTCTTTTGATCTTAATTTCAACCTCTATATGATCGTCCACTAGTCTTTCCACCATGACCCTCACCTCTTTGTTTGCTTTCAAACCTTCTATTCAACTTTTCTTCTACCTTCAAAGAAAACCAATTTTCATCTTCAATGGTAGACATTCTTACAAGATCCAACTCTTCTTGAATACTTGACTTCAACTCATTTATGTAACAAGCAAATTTTTCCTTGTTGGCCTCAAAATGGCCTGTTCTAATTAGGACATGGTAGAATTCTTCTATATACTCCTTGACATATTTTATCGCTTGTTTCAACCCTTGCATCTTCTTCAACAAATATAGCTCATAGTCCACATGAATGAACTATCTTTTTAATTTTCCCACCATCCGGTCCCATTTGGTTATTTTCTCTTTTCCTCTTTCGATTTCTTTCTAGTTGTACCTCTTTCCACCAAATATTCGCATGGACCTTTAGCTTGGTCTTTGAAAATTTGACCCTCTCAGGATCTTCCACCTTCTCATTCTCAAATTTCTCCTCCATATCATTGATCCAATAAATCTACACCATGTAAAACTATAGCCTCTCTAATAGTCCTAGGCTCATCAATGTTAGCAATCAAAGAAAATATGCAACTGGGGTCTAACATAGAATACCCAAATCTATCTGGTTTCCACCTTTCTTGTGCAAACCTCCTCAATGGCCGAGGTTGAGTTTCTATCTCTTCTTTAGTTTTGCTAGAGTTGCTAGAGCTCTCCTCATAATTAGGTCCACTAGGAGTACATAGTTCATCTTTCTTAGGACTGGGTGGAGTTTGAACCACGTCATTTTGTTTTTATTTGTTCTTTGGTTTTAGATCAAGTGTGGAAGATTCCAGATCATAAGAGATCACACTCCTACTATAGACCACCTTCTCTACAACTGGATCCCAAAGCTTGTACCCTTTCACACTGACACCATAACTGATATAGATACACTTTATTGCCTTGTTCTCTAGCATAGATCTCTTCACATCAGGAACTTGAGCATATGCCTCAAAACAAAAGAATATTAGATGTCTCATCGAGGGATTCTTTCTAGACCATGCCTCAATGGGTGTGTTTGTTGAACACCCAAAATACTGAGAGGGGGGTGAATCGGTATTCTATTAAACCATTCACATAAAATCCATATAAATAATACCATAGTTCTAACTGAAACATCAAGAGAAAACATGGAATGAAGACAATCCATCAACACAAATGAACACTAGTATTTTTACATGGAAAACCAAAAATGGGAAAAACCATGGTGAGGGTTAGCTTACAATATAATATATTTGGATATAGAATATGATATTGGATCACTGCTAGGACACACTATCCTTAAAGGCTCACAACTTGAAGTAATTTACAAAGAATGACTCACTACCAATTGATAAACTAAAAAAGAATGCACCTTCCTTGTGCCGGGGTTCAGTTCTGGTGAAGCACAATACATAAATAACACACCTATTTGCTCATCTATATAATTTTACATCACATGAACACTCTCTTCTCAGTCTTCATGTATCTCTTGCACTCACTCCATCTTCTCCTCAAAAGTGTCTTACATATATACATGTATGTTCATCCATGTTCACTAATTAGGTTGGCCTAATTAGAGAAACCTTATTTCAAATCTAAAACCAACTCTATTGGCATTGTCCTCAAAAAAATTCAACTTCACATAGTCGGTGTGGACCTAAGATAGATCCGTTTATCATTAGTAGAACATATTAAAACTTCTCAAAATTAGTACATAATTAGGCTAGCTAGAGCTAGAACTAAAGACTCCAAACATATATGTAATCCATCAAACGTGTAACACAAAAACTTGTTAACACATTAAATTATTCTTAAGATGACATGAAACTACTTATCTTCAACATCGCATGGTATGATAATCAAATATGAGAAAATAAAGAATCTACCACATCAGTGTACTGTATAGAAAGCCACTGTAGTCTTCAAATAAAAATACTGTCATTCATATCTTCTGAATGCCTTCATATATCATTATGAAACTCCAATATAGAACGCATCTTATAGTCTCAAATCTATGTACAAAGTCCTGTAGTGATATCTTTTTTTGAGATAGAATTTGGACCAAAACACTGATGTACAGAGCCAATGTATAAGCATGACATTGTTACCCAAGCTACTAGTAATTGTACCTTTCCAACCATACAACCTAGTCAATTGAAACCTTTTCAGTGGATGCAACTAATATCAAGATGAAACATATTATCAACTTCTGAGTAAATCTAACAAAATAAGATAAACCAAATCAAAATACTAGATCAATAAACTTCCATTACTAGAGCAGTTGAATACTAAAAAACATCAAAATTCCATTTTGGCAAATACCCAAATTCCACTGTCTATTGACATCAATGACAACCTCTCAATTTCCAACAATCTCCCTCTTTGCCATTGATGGCAACACATGATGTGAAAACCATCAAAAACCATCAAAATACATATCAATTTTCTCCCCCAAAAACTATTCACAAAACTTTTACATTTTCACATACCTTCACTCTATTTTCACATGATATCTTTTTCTCTCCCCCTTTGACATCAAAGGCAAAGGAAAAATAAAATAATTCTTTAGCAGTTCCCTTTGCATACTTGAATACTCCCCTTGAGGAGTGCATCCAAAATATCATCTGAAAGTAATTAATTAGAGGTTGTTTATCCTTGAATATTTTTGAGAATAACTATCCATGAGGATCTACCTTCATACCAAAGCCTTTTTTCCTCTGAGAAAGCTTTGCATAGATAGTTTAGGTCAATTAAGATGTATTTTTGTTCAACCACAATTTAAGGAGTAACATTAGAATTCAAAGTTCTATCAACCAAAGAAAGAACATAGTAGATAGGTGTACACTTAATCTTGATTAGGTCTATGAGCACCCCATACTATTCAATCATCTCTCCTTTCTCTTTATGCGATGCAAGGTATTCTTTATGCAATTTTGACAAATCAATAACAGGATCAAAGGTGCTAGATGAAAAATTGATTTGGGTTTCAATTGTGTTCTCAATATCCTTGAGTCTTTGAGTTTCATCAAGCCAAGTACAAAAGAATGTGAATAAAACTCTTGACCTCTTTCTCACACTCTTGAATTTCCTTGAGACTTTTAGTTACCATACTGTGAGTAGACTTGCACTTCTCTACAATTTCCAACAATCCTTTATCTTCAACCCAAGAGACCATGTCACTTGTTGCTTTACTCTTTGATTAATTGAATCCACTAGTTAATGAACTTGTTCTTTCATTAGTGGACCATGAGGAACTACTTGAAAAATGTGTCCTTCTGGCTAGTTGCTTAAGCCTTCTTGGAGTAGGTTCAACTTGAGCAACTAATGCATGAACCTCTATAACTTTCCTCTTTTCTCGAGTGGTAGACATTGATTTATCAGAGACAAACTCAAACTCTTCAAGAGATTTAGCTACTTCAGTGTAGGTTCCAAACCTCAGTTTGCTGGAGTCCTGAGGGCTGTTAATAAATTATCATATCCTAACTCAAGAATCCATTAGTTTCTTGGTTCAACTACCGTGATAAAGTAACTATAAGTGGTTACCAAAAATGTTATATCACTTATATTTTTTAACCAATTCTCTTGGAAATCTCTTCCTATTCATTTTTCTTTGGAACTTTCCAAAGAATGGAACAAGGGAATCTCCTTGTGCATCCAAATATCCAAAATTTCTCATAAGTTCCTTGATCTGATGAGTGCCGGTATGGAATTTTCCCAACTAACTTCACCTATTCTAGGAATATCTTTCATAAAATAGAATGTTAGAAATAATACTAATGTACCATACTGATGCAGGAGCATCCTTGGTTCTTTACAATCCTGCATCAACCAAAAATATTTTCAATTAAGTTTTTGTTCAGTTCAAGTTGGAAGATTTAGTATTTCATCATATTTTCTCACCAGACCCTATGGATCTATGTTTTCATTATGGAAATGTTAATTTTCCTTATTCCAATATTTTAGCACGATTGGATATTTTTCCGACAAGTTATCGCTTTCAGATTAAGTGACAATTTCTAGAACAAAGCACCGAAGCAGTTTCGAGCCTAACGATTAATTTGATCTCTTGTGGATCCTTCCCGTAACTTGCAGATCCTTGTGTTGTGTTTCAAATTGTTCCATGGAGTTTCCCCAACCTTAATTTAGGTCAACACTTCATCATATGCACCTACCAAGGATAAATTCAAATTGAAGGCCGACCTTTTTCATGCACATTACATTTCCTTCATTAGAGATTGTAATGATCTTTGGTCAACACAGATGATTCTAGATCCCGGGTGTGATATAAATCATTGTAATAGATCATTAGGATAAAAAGTAGAATTGAATATTAGATTTGATATGTAAGATTTCAGCTCTCAATAAGGAGCATATAGGACTACTGTGTTTCAAGCATATTGTATCAAGCCTGTGAGCCCAATCTGTGAATCCAGATGTTGTCGGTTGATTGTAACTAATTTTTTTGATAATAAGAATGTTTAAATCTGAATTTTCCTCCATATTCCAAGTGGCTTCTATTGTGTAACTCTTGCTACATGTTCCAAACTGTTCTCTTTGAGGACCCTCCTACAGTAACTGCACCAAATTGGTATCAAAGCGAGATTCGTTCCATGAGAGATCATCAAAGTTTGCGAAGTCCTATTGAAAATTTGTGTTGGGGTGGTGGACTGAGGATCCGACCTGAAGCTACAAAGGACTTGTGTAAAGATGGTAGGAAGAAGGAATGGTAGAGGAAATGGAGTGCATAGAAATGAAAACCCAACTATAATGGAGATGTTGCGAGGAATTGCTGCTAGATTAGAAGTAGTCAAAATGGCCCAAAGGAGAGGTTGATCGGTTGATGATGTGAGTGATGAAGAGGTAGAAGAATAGGAAGAAGGGGAAAGAGAAAATCAACTCGGCCTCGATCAGGGAGAAGAGAGGTTCATAAGAGCCCTAACCAGAGTAAATACTAAACCACATTTCAATCCACCAGATTATAGTGGTAAGTTGGATTTAGATGAATTGCTTGATTGGATAATGGAGATGGAGAAGTATTTTGATTTTGAAGGTACCGCCGAAGAAAAGAAGGTGAAATTTTCTTGTACAAAGTTGAAAGGACATGCATCCCTTTGGTGAGAACATTTGTCGAAGATATGAAAAGAAGAGGAAAGGAGAAGATAAAATGATGGGATCAGATGGTGAATAATTTAAAGACGAAGTTTATTCTTGCAAAATATTAGCTCAGTTTGTTCTGAAAGTTGCAGAATTTGAAGTAGAAGGAGTCAAGTATGAAAAATATATTGAGGAGTTCTACAAGTTGAATATCAGATCTGAACATTTGGAGGATGAGACCAAGCAAGTAGCCAGATATGTGAATGGCTTGAAGCCGTTTATATAGGATGGGATCAGTTTGATCAAGTTGCTGAGTGCGGAGGAGAAATATCAATGTGCCCTAAAAGCAAAAGAGAAGTTGAATATAAGACATGAGAAAAGACAAAGAGGAAGAGGTGGAAGATTCTAGAGACAAAGAATTTTTATTGGAGGAGGAAGAGGATCTTTTACAAATTAGAATAAAGATAAGGAAGTCAGTAATAATGATAATCTATACCATAGAGATGATGGGAAATATTACCGAAGAGGAGTATATGGTGGTTACCAGAATGAGGGTTATAGAAAAGGGGGGAACTTGTTTTAAGTGTGGTGGAGAAGGACATAGAGCATTTGAATGTAATCAGGGAGAGACAAGAAAAAAGACAAAGAAAAATAGAAGAACAACCTTTTCTAAGGAGGATCATTTCGGATCATCTAATAAACTAGAAGAGGGAGAAGTGTTGGTGAACATAAGAGTATTGTGTCAAAGTGAGATGGAGCAGGAACTGTTGCAGAGAAAGAATTTTTTCCGAACTAGATGCAAGGTAGCTGGTAAATGTTGCAGAGTGATTATTGATAGTGGAAGCTCCGAGAACCTGGTTTCTGAAGAAATAGTGACCAAATTGAAGCTAGAAATATTGAAACACCCTAATCCTTATTAGATAGCATGGATTCAAGATGAGCATAAGATATTGGTAAGTGAACAATATTTGGTGAAATTGAAGATAGGAAATTATCATGATGAAGTTTTGTGTGATATCATACCTATGAATGTATGCCATGTTTTGTTGGGAAGGCCTTGGCAGTATGATAGATAGGATGTTGATGATGGAAGGAATAACACCTATACCATTGTTTCTAATGGGATGAAGCAATTTTTTTTTCCATTGGAGGATGTCCCTAAAGTTGAGGTTTGTATGAATTCTAGAATTTTTCTGGTTGATGGAAGGAGATTTTTGGATGGACTGAGACATGAGAAAATGTGCTATGCCTTGGTTCCTAAGAAGGTTGAAGACTTGAAGCATGTAGAAGAACAACTGGAGGAGATAAAGGAATTGCTGGCAAAATATGAAGCTATCATTTCAGATAATGTACCTGACGGATTGCCACCTGCAAGGAGTATTATTCATTGCATGGATCTGATTCCTAGAGCTATTTTTCCTAATAAAGCAACACACCAGATGACACTGATAGAGAATGAAGAGCTAAATAGACAAGTTCAAGAGTTGTTGAGGAAGGGTTTGATCAGAGAAAGCTTAAGTCCTTGTGCAGTACTTGTTGTGCTAGCACCTAAGACAAATGGAGAATGGAGGATGTGTACAAAATCTAGAGCCATAAACAAAATCATAGTGAAGTATAGATTTCCTTTTCCCCAGATGGATGGCATTATGGATTGTTTGAGTGAAGATAAATACTTTACAAAGATATATTTGAAGAGTGGATATCATCAGATCAGAATCAGGGAAGGGGATGAGTGGAAGACATCATTCAAGACAAATGAAGGATTGTATGAGTGGTTGGTGATGCCTTTTGGACTAACAAATGCACCAAGTATTTTCATGAGGCTGATGAATGAGGTATTGAAGAAATTATTGGGTAAGTTTGTGATTGTCTATTTGGATGACATATTGATTTTTAGTAAGACTAGAGAAGAACATTTGTTGCATATAAGATGATTTTTGCAGAGGTTGAGAGAAGAGCAGTTGCTGATAAACATTAAGAAGTGTAGTTTCATGAAGGAAGAATTGGTATATCTGGGATTTGTGATATCTGCTGATGGATTGGAGATGGATCCTGAGAAGGTAAGAGAAATTTTTGAATGGCCTACACTAGAAATAATTGGAGATGTAAGATCATTTCATGGATTGTCTAGTTTCTACCAAAATTTCATTAGGATTTTTAGTTCTATTTGCTGTCCTATGACAAAAAAAATGAGAGGAGAGAAGAAATTTTTTAGGTGGACATCTAGAGAAGATTGAATTTTTGAGTTGTTGAAACAAAAGGTGACTAAGCAACCTATGTTGGATTTACCAAAATTTAATAAGGTATTTCAAGTAGACTGTGATGCAAATGGAAATGCAATTGGAGTAGTATTGAGTCAAGAAGGGAGACCCGCAACTTATTTTAGTGAGAAATTGAATGATGCTAGGAAAAGGTATTCAATTTATGACCAAGAGTTTTATGCCATAGTTCAAGCCTTGATGAAGTAGAGAAATTACTTGTTGCATAGGGATTTTTGTGTTATATACAAATCATCAGGCATTACAGTATTTGAATAGTCAAGGTGAGTTGAATCAAAGACACATGAGATGGGTGAAATTATTATAGAGTTATACTTTTGTTTTGAAACATAGGAGTGGAAAGTCAAATAGAGTCGCTGATGCTTTGAGTAGGAGAAGGAATTTACTGGTAGAGATGAGAGTGAAGGTATTAGGCTTTGATGAATTGAAGAACTTGTATGAGGAAGACCCAAATTTTGCAAAACCTTGGAGACCTTGTAAAGAACCAGTCTTGGAGGAAAAGAGTCAGTGGTTGGATTATTTCATTCAAGAGGATATGTTGTTCAGAGGGAATCATTTGTGTATACCCCAAATTTCAATGAGGGATAGTTTGGTGAAAGAAAAACATAGTGGAGGATTGGAAGGGCACTTTGGAATTGATAAGATAGTAGCATTGGTAAGTGAGAATTAATTTTGACCATAGATTCATAAGAAAGATAGGAAATTTGAACAGAGTTGCAGAGTTTGTCAAGATGCAAAAGGGAGTAGTCAGAATGTTGGATTATATAAGCCTTTGATAGTTCCAGAGAGACCTTGGGAGGATATCAACATGGATTTCATACATGGTTTGCTAAAGACACAAAGAGGTAATGATTCTATATTTGTGGTGATGGATAGATTTTCTAAAATGGCACATTTCATACCTTGTAAGAAGACAACAAATGCAATACATGTAGTAGACTTTTTTTTCAAGGAAGTAGTCAAATTGCATGGATTACCTAGGAGTATTGTTTTAGACAGAGATACAAATTTTTTTGGTTACTTTTGGAGGACACTTTGGAAGAAGTTAAAGACAAATTTGAAGTTAATTTCTACTTTTCACCCACAAAATGATGGAAATACAAAGGTAGTAAATAGGAGTTTGGGGAATTTTATGAGATGTTTGGTTGGGGAGAAGACTAGAGGTTGGGATTTAGTCCTTGCACAAGAAGAGTTTGCTTACAATAATTCAGTGAACAGGAGTACCAAAAAGACACATTTTGAGATTGTTACTGGAGTTCATCATAGAGGTATATCTGAGTTGCGAGACATCAACAAGGAAGATAAAAGGAGTGAAGGAATTTGTAGAACATATGAAGAAAGTGCATACTTAAGTAAAGCAACAATTGAAAGATATGAACCGAAAGTATATGGAGTGAGAAGATTAAAAGAGGAGACATAAGGAGTTCAAATTTGGAGATGAAGTGATGGGGTATTTGAGGAAGGAAATATTTCCAGTTGGCACACACAATAAGCTCAAGATGAGGAAGTTTGGACCCTGTAAGATTTTAAAAAAAATTGATTCAGGAAATGCATATGAACTAGAGTTATCCGATGGTATAGGTATATCACCTATATTCAACATTGTAGATCTACATCAGTACCATGAATCGGAATTTAGTGAAGACAATAAAGCAAAATTAGAAAAAAAAGTTTCCTAAACAACAATTAGATGAGATAGAAGAGATTTTGGATATCAGAGATGGGAGGAAAATGCGTGGAGGACAGTACAAAGAATATATTATAAAGTGGAAAGGAAAACCAGTGGAGGATTCTTCTTGGATTTCTCAAGCTGAGGTAGACTATATGGGTTTTAATTTAGCCCCAAAAAGTAAGGGACTCACTTTTCAAATAACCCCATATGTATGATGCAAGAGCATCCTTGGTTCTTTGCATTCCTGCATCAACCAAAAATATTTTCATTTCAATTTTTGTCCAGTTCAAGTTGGCAGATTTAGTATTTCATCATATTTGCTCACCAGACCTCGTGGATCTATGTTTTCATCGTGGACATGTTCATTTTCCTTATTCCAAGATTTCAACACGTTTGGATCTTTTTCTGTAAAGTTATCACTTTCGGATTAAGTGACAGTTTCTAGAACAAAGTACCAAAGCAGTTTTGAGCCTAACGACTAATTTGATCTCTTGTTGATCCTTCCTGTAACTTGCGGATCCTCATGTTGTGTTTTGAATTGTTCCATGGCAACCTTAATTTAGGTCCACACTTCATCATATGCACCTACTGAGGAGAAATTCAAATTGAAGGCTGACCTATTTCATGCATGTTATGTTTCCTTCATCAAAGATTGTAATGATCTTTGGCTGACGTAGATGATTCTAGATCTCGGGTGTGATAAATCATTGTAATAGATCATTAGGATAACAAGTAGAATTGAATATTAGATTTGATATGTAAGATTTCAGTTCACAATAAGGAGCATATAGGACTACTGTATTTTGAGCATATTGTATTAGGCTTGTGAGCCCAATCTATGAACCTAGATGTTGCCGACTGATTGTAACTGAATTTTTTGATAGTAAGAATGTTTGAATTTGCATTTTCCTCCATATTCTAAGTGGCTTCTGTTGTGTAACTCTTGCTGCATGGTTCATACTATTCTCTTTGAGGACCCTCCTACCATGACTACACCACATACCTAAATGTACATTTCTTCTTCTTGAAATCTATGAGATTCTCTAAAAGCTGTTGCCAGAGCAACTCACAAAGGTCATATTCTATTCTATTCTCAATGATATCCAATGCAAGGTCAATTGTAGTGGTGGAGACAATGTTGCCACCAAATATTAGCTATGAAATAACTAGACTTGCATATTAAGCCGCCAGGTTAGTGATTCCAAGACATGTGTTCCTTATTAAACCTTTTCCTCTATTGAAATTGCATTTAGGAGTCGGTCCAGAGGATGATAAGCTAGTAACTATAGACATAAAAATGACCCAGACCTCCAAGCTCTAGTTTTTAATCCTTTTCTATCTAGCATAATTAAGATATTTTAATTATTTCCGTGACTCACTTTCGACTATTAATTAAATAATTCAGAATTAATTAATTAATTAATTAATTCATATCTGTTTATTCTTCATGATTATTAAATAAATAAATTTTAGTTATTTATTTAATGCATCACTAATTGTCTAAATCTTCCTATAATTAAATAAATTTCTTAATTTATTTAATTATTTTTGTCCATTATGTCTTCCTGATTATTAAATAAATAATTTTATTTATTTATTTAATTATGTCACTAATTAAGTCCTCTTTTTTCTAATATTAAATAAATTCTTATTTATTTAATCTTTGTCCACTTTCCACTATAATTAAATAATGATGTTTAAATTATCTAATTATTCATTAGCCTCTTCTCTCCTAAATTAAATAAATTTTATTTATTTAATTTGTTTCACTCTCCAGAATTTTGAATTAAATCATTATGTTTAATTTAAAAGATTCCCTTTATCACATTCTTCTATAAATTAAATAATATCTTTATTATTTAATTTCCACCTAAATTAAATAAATTAATTATTTAATTTCTCCTCTTTTTATCGTGCTCATTTTAAATAAATATTATTTATTTAAAATAAGTCGCACTTTCTAATTTCCCTCTTTTAGTAAATAATTTAAATTAAATTATTTACTGTCACATGACCCCACCACTTTTGAATTAAAATAATTTTTAGTTCAAAAATTCAACATCCCTCTTGAATCAAATAATTTTAAATTATTATTTGATTCTCCAAAAACTTCGGTTTGTGTGCCCAAAATCTCTTGTCACATGCATTGTCAACCATTGATTTGATTTTCTAAAAATCAATCTTGTCCATTCATTTCGAATCTGACCTAATTTTTCCCTAACCCTAATTGTGGGTTGTTATATTGAATCTCATTCATTGATTCTAGGGCACTTGTTGACTTTTAATCTTGGCCATTCACATAAAATACAGACCAAGTAGTACTCC
The DNA here is from genome assembly GCA_007115665.2 of Sequoiadendron giganteum. Classification (NCBI taxonomy): domain Eukaryota; kingdom Viridiplantae; phylum Streptophyta; class Pinopsida; order Cupressales; family Cupressaceae; genus Sequoiadendron; species Sequoiadendron giganteum. The sequence continues at coordinate 734,554,747 of CM021100.1, read as the reverse complement.
CCAAAACCTTGTTGAGCTTAACCTCTTCAGGTTGGAGTGCCTCCTTAATGGAGCTTAATCTTGTGCCCCATGTATGACCACTCGAATAGGTGTTTGAATTTAAACACTTTGTTTTAGAAAGCCAAAAACCTTCTATTCTTTGGTGCAACAACGGTCGTTGCCAAGGCACTTGCACCTGCGCAATTCTTAGTAGAAATGATCAATTTGCCATGGGAGTTTCATGGAGGTTGGAAGCTTGGTTGCCCTGAGAAGTGAGTGCACTATAAGGGGGAGCCTATGGGGCCAAGCTTCTGAATTCATTCGCTAAGGCTATGCGGTTAGTGGGATCCAAAAGAATACTATCCTTGCGGCCATAAGATTTTGTAAAATGAATTCTATGTGGTTGATTTTCATCTTTTTACAACACCATGTATTTTCCAACCATTTTGAGACAAATAAACATCAAATTTTCTAAAATCCGAGACAACATTGTCAACTAAAACAAGTCTTTGCAAATCGGCCTAAATTTTTTTGTCAACTCATTTTCTGCAACACATTTTCTAGATTGAACCGCAATTGCTTACTAGTGAGCCGCATCCGCTTTGCTAAGCCACATTTGATCAAAACAAAGTCGCATTCACTTAGGTGAGCCGCATTTGCAACTTCCTGTAACGTATTCACTATCTTAAAACACATCTCCTAAATTTGAGACTAGCCAAAATTGCTTCCTACGACACAATCTCCCTATCAAGCCACATGTGCTTAAAATCAAGCCACATTTGCTAGTATGAGCCATATTCGCTGTAGAGCCGTATTTACTTACATGGTGAAATTTTTCCAAAATTTCTTTCTGTGACTCAAGCGACCTGTCAAGTTGCATTTTCTTAGCTAAGAGCCGCATTTGCTATTTTGAGCCACATTTTCTATTTTGAGCTGCATTTTCTGTTGAGCCACATTTGCTTGCCTGCTGAAACATTTCTAGAATTGATTCTTATGACACAAACACATTGTTAAGCCACATTTTCTTAGAGTCAATCCACAGTTGTCTTTCTGAGCTGCATTCGCAATTGTGAGCCGCATGTGCTCTGTCGCACCACATTTTCCAAATTTCATAAACATCGGCTCACTATCAAAATCAAAGTCCAAACTTGTCTCTTTCCAGATTTCATCAAGTCCTTGCTTTTTGTTTTTGTCAAACCAGATATTAATTTTCTCAACTTCCCTCATCACAACATTATAGATGACGTTCCTAGGATCACCATAGGTTTCCAATTTCATTTGACTAGTTGCATTGTTAATTCTAACATCTCCTTAGACACTCATTTTTGCAGATTTTAGGAGTAGATTTCTTACCATCTATTGTCAAACTTTATCTTCAAAATTAGGTTATCATTGAACCCAATCACCCCTTTGTCATTTAGTCAAAAATTTTGTGAATTATTTCCCACTCAATAGTCTAGTGTGGAAACTTCACTTTGTCCTCTTTTAGTCCTATTATGGTCCATTGATTTTCCAAACTTGAAGCATTCCGAACACTTTGTTTGGTCAAGTAGTCATCTCCTTAGTTTTCTCAATAGTTAGTGCATCTTAAGTTCCTTTTAGTTTCCATACCATTAGTCTCATCATTTTAGTGTCATACCATTTTCATCCACAAACCTTTAGTCTCCTTTTAATCTCATTTGCATTTCATAGCATTCCTTATTCCCAAAAAACCAAAAAACATAGTGTCATATTTAGGTCATTATCCCTCATCATCCCAAAGTGGAGAATTTTTTTTTTTATGGTTGAAACTAGGTTACAAAAAAGGAAAAAACTCATTGATTCTTTTGGTCAAGACACCAATTTTTTCAATTTCACCAATGATATGAATTCATTCCCTAGTAACATGAACACTCTTTCTAATGACATGGGAAATTCTACGATCAATCATTTTAGTGAGATATCCATTCCACACAATCCCTTTGAACAATTTGTGTGTAGAGACCAAAATGGGGAAGTCTATGAAGAAGACATACAAGTTGCTGCCCAAAACCCAAAAGTGGCCTCTTTTGTGGAAGAATTGGTCCTAAATGACTCATCCAAATATTTAGCCATGCTCCTTGACCAAGGGGCTAGGTTACCAAAAGGATTTGACCTCAACACTATTAGAGCAACATCTCCTAATCACCAATCACACAATCCTTCCATGTGAGCCTCTTCACAAAACACCATTAACACCATTCATGCTACCTCCCTTGGTCATGCTACCACCACAACTAATGCAACCACCACAACCAATGCAGCCACTACAACCAACACACCATCCATTGGGGGATCATCTACCCAAACCAACACCACATCACAATCCACCCCCCAACAAACATCCACTATCCCTTCACAAAAACTTGGATCAACAATGGGTGCAACCACCTCAAACCTCTTTGGAACTTCTTCTAATTCCATGGGTCCATCAACAAACTTGTTAGTAGGTTTATCAAATGCTATGGAAACTAACTCATTGAATCCTCTTGGGAGAAATAAATGAAGAGTTATCATTCAAGGCACCCAACCTAATTACTCACAGGTTAATACCAACATTCCTTTGATACAAAAAACCAACACTAATCAAGGCCATAATTTCTTATTTGGTCAAGGCAATCAAGGCACCCAATCATTTACTCCATTTGGACATCAACATACTCAAAATCAACAAGGCCCACAAATCCAATCCAACATGTTGAGATCTCAAATCCCCATGTATGCTACTCAAGTTCATACACAACAACGTAACCCCAATCAACACACTCATTTCCAACAATCACAAAATCAGAATACTCACTTTTCTCACCAACAACACATCCAAAACCAACACATCTCATCACAACAAGTGGGCAACCAATCCATACCTCTCACCAACATGTGTGATGCTACCAACAATCCCATTGTGGAAGCACTCACACTCCAACTTGCTTCTCTTTAAACACAAGTGGAGACCTTGCAACAATCCAACAAAAAGTCTTACATTTCACATGAGTTATGTCCATATCCATTCGACACAACCTTGTATATGCCACCCTTTCCTCATGGATATGTGGTACCTCATTTTCCTAAATACAAATGCAAAATGAACCCCATTGAACACATAAGAGAATTGATCACTACTTTCATGGACATTGCATATGAGAAAACCTATCTCATGAGACTCTTTTCTAGAAGCCTCGTAGGTGATGCACTGGTATGGTTCTTGCTATTGCCTAAAGGAATCAAAACATGGGATGAATTGGCAAACAAGTTTGTTGAAAACTATGCCTATAACATTGACACAGATATTGACATTGCCTCCTTATGCCGCCTTACCCAAGAGGAGATAGAAGAGATTTTTATCCCATTCTTTCAAAGATGGAGAACCTTAGCAAGCAGATGTCCGATAGAAATACCAAAAAAGGAGAAAGTCACCATGTTTGTACAAACTCTCCTAGGACCGATTAGATATGGCTTACAAGTCCATTGTTGTACCACCTTTGTTGACCTTGTTGAAAAAGGTTTTCAACTTGAAAAATCCTTGATTGCCAAAGGCGAATTAAAATATGGTGGCAAGACCATCAACACCACCACAAACAATAACCCAAGTAACTCCAATGACAAACACAAATACTGGGTTAAAAATAAACACATCACAAATGATGGTGTAGTCAATGCAGAAATCGTTAATGCAACAGGTCATGTACTCACCATCAAAGGAGTTCAAAATCAAAATGCACCTATGACCACACAGACACCAATTGCCAATGCTGTTCAAAATAATCCTACTTAATCTAATCCAAGGCAGTTACGTCAACCACGACAATTTCAAAAATGTACATACACCCCCTTGGGTGAACCTATCAAAGTTCTCTTGAAGAAAATTCTTGAAAATGAAGTCATAACGTTGGAAGAACCTAAACCTTATGACCCTGGTTAGTTCAAGCCATCATGGTGGGATGATAATGCATTTTGTGATTTCCACCGTGCCAAAGGGCACAAAATTTCCTCTTGCTGTCAGTTATGAAATCTAGTACAAGACCTTATTGAAAACCACAACATTGAGTTAGGAGGTCAATCATTTATGTCTAATATGGATCATAAAATACATAAGAACCCACTATAGGATCATGGTTCTAGTAAACCCTCCACATCTGGCATGAAGAATACCGATAACCAAGCCAATCACATCCGTCCTGCCCCCAATTATTCTGGTGGTATTGTCATAAAAAACTTGCGAGTTGTTGATGAAGAACAAATTTTCAATACTATTACCATTAAAAAGGCCCCGGATTGCAACGTTACAGCACGTAAAGGCAAGGTTACCATCCTAGTTCCCTTTGCACGTTAGCCTAAAATTACCATACATGGTCCATCTGCCAAATAGTCAAACCCTAAACCAAAGTTCAACCTTATTGAGCAATTGAATAAAACACCCGCTGAAATATCCATTCTTGAATTACTCCGCATCTCACCTGCACATAAGGCCATCTTGGATAAAGTCCTGCAAGAGTCTTCCGTCCCAACTAACATGGATGTCAACCACTTTGAAACTATGGTCGGATATTTGAATTCACCTCATCACATCACCTTTTCAGACAATGACTATTCCTCACCCAAACCATCTCATAATGATGCCCTTCATATTGAGGTTTTTATCCACAAACATAAGGTTAGACAAGTCTTAGTAGATTGCGGAGTAGGATTGAACATCTGTTCTCTAAAATTGGTTAAAGCTCTTGGATTTTCTGATGCATGTGTAGATGCTACCAAGAGAATTTTCATCAAGGCATATGATGATGAAGAACATGCTGTTGATGGTGTTTTCTGCATGGAAAAAACTCAGAAAAAATATGATATCCTATCTTCCTTGAAAGGTAAATCTCTATGGGAAAAGAGATAACCCCAAGGTCTCTAATGTCAGGTCTTGACAATGCAACAAAAAAACTCAGTGATAAATGTGAAAATGCTAGTAATCACAATGGGACCTTACTACAAGAAAAAAATGGACTTCAAATTTATCTGATATAAACAATAAATTGATACTTTGAAGCTTGATCGGAACCTTTATAATAAAGAAACAACAAAAGATAAAGGTTTCAGAGATAATTCTAAGACTACTTATAACCCTAAGATTGAAAATGCCAAAAGATATAATGTTCAAAATGGACTGATCTCTCATAAACTACTTCTTGCTTGACCCAGATGAATCTGCAATTTCACATAAATAGTGCAATATTCTAAGATATTTAAAGATTTTCAAATCACAAACATTTATTCAGACAATTCTATTGCCATTGAGATGAACAAACCCTTATAACTTAATTAAGCACAATTGTAATTCCAGGCTAACTTTGGAAAGCAGCTAGCAATTAGCTAATTGCAAAAAGTATGGAATGGAGATCACTGCAAACATTCCAAACATTAAACCCTAAGCATTAACAAACCATTTAACCATAAATTTATAAGCAATTCCAAAGATAGAATAACAAGAACCATGCCAGATGAAATTCCAAAAGATAGATACAAAACACAATATCTCTCTTATATTAAATCATCCAAAGTGGCAACAATTCCAGCTTTCTGTTACAATACTTGCTTGAGAATAAACCCTACTTCACTCTAATATCACTTATCTATTTTTCTCTCTATCTTCCTATATGCCTATCTATCTATATCCATCAAATGAGGCAACATGCCTGTTTTATAGAAAATCCCTATCATAGGTCGGCCCAAAAGATAAATTACAATAAAAACATGACCTAAAAGAGGTCGGCCTCAAAGATATTCAAACATATGAAATGTGCCATTGGTACCAATTTCATCTAAAACTGCCAAGATACCAAAAAAGGTCGGCCCAATACATGTGAATAATGGGAAGCACAAATCTCAATGTAGCCCTATATAGCTACTCCCCATCTTTGTCCTTAGCTCAATATTCTTCAGCATGTACGGCCAACAAAACCCTATCTAGCTCAACAATAGGTGGCATAAGAAAAACCCTAATCCTTCTCTCAAGAGACTTGATATAATCTCTCGCTTGCCTAACTACACCATCCCAATCGGCCTTATTAGCCAAATATCTATCCATGACAACAATATAAGTTGCACCATCATCCAACTGATGTCTAGTAACTGGTCCCTCACTGACTGGAGAATAAACATCCCTCCACCATTCCCTAAGTTGTTCCAAACTAAGATGTTTTAGAGAAAACTTCTTCCTTCAAGTCATGACCTCAAATAATGAAATGCACTTATCATTAATACTGGTCAAGGTATCCTCAATTTTCTATGCCTGCTTATGGATCTTTTTCAAGGCCTTCTGCCTCATGTGCAAGATTTCAAACCATTCCCAAGGTTCAAAAACCCTTGGAAAAGGAAGAATCCTACACTGTACCAATTTGTCTTCAGTGAATCCCATGATTGTTGTGACCTTCTACAATAAGAGGTTGGTATCCACATTATCCTGAGCTAAAACAACCTTCAACCAATCTACTGATCTCATTGCATCTTCCTCAGTTGACAATATGCTCTTAATAACATCATCTCCTTTAGTTTGGACACCCTACAACCAGGAAAATGTAGCATGTGTGGTTCTCTTCATATTTTCAAGCTCAGAGATTGTCTCCTAAGGCAAGAAACCTATAGCAGAGGAGGAAGAAATAAGGGTTTGCAAGGGTTTCATCAACTCTTGCAAGTATTTCTTTAGTTTCTCATTCTCCCTCTCTAGCTCATGCCTAGTCTGCACATCCTTCTTCAACCTCCCCACAATTACAATACTAGAGCCTTTATACTATTCAATGTATTGCTCCACAGTAGCATGCCCCAACTCAACAGTTTGAACATTATAGTCTTGGGCAGTCACATTGTCTCTATCTTTGTTCGGAGCAGGGGTAGCAATATGAGACACTCTGTTACATGACCCATCTCTTTCAATTCTGGACACAACCCTTGGGGTTTCTTCTTAGTTTTTTCCTTCTCTAAATTTTCCATAAGGGCATCCCAATTAGGAGGAGCATCCTCCAATATCACCATTTTACTCTTCAATTCCTTTTCAAGCCAATCCGAAATAGTGGACCCAACAGGCACTGCATCTTGCTTATCTTGCCCTTGCTCCTGCTGATCAGCAGTTGCATCCTTTTCAACACTTGGACCTTTAGGAATGTCCACGGTTGTATTCTCCTTCTCTTGTACTTGTTCTTCCACAACCACCTGTACTGGTGAAGGGGCTCTAGTTGGTATTTATTCCACTTTTTGAGGAGACTGGTTCATTTGTTCTTTCATAGGTGAGTCTGCATATGCCACCAAGGGAGACTATACTACCTTATCAATCTCTGCCTCTACATTATAGAGGTCTCCTTCCTAAAACTCTTCCTCGCCCAGACCCTTAGGATCTTCATTCTTCTTTGGTTCCTCCTATGTGTTATCAACATTCTAAGGAATAGAGGCACACTTGCTCGACAACAAGAACACTAACTAGAACATTCTCCTTTATTGCATCATCCCTTGGGGAAGGAGTCCTTGACCTCCTCATGTATACTTGTGTCTTTTCCCCTGAGCTTTCCATCTCTACCACTATTGGCTCAATTTCATTATCAACTTTAGGAGCCTCCTCCACCTTCTGTGATAGTTTTGTAGTTCTTCTTTTCTTTGTCAATGCTGGAGCACTTTCAACCTCCTCCTCTTCTTCCTTATCCTTTTCAACTTCCTTCTTAGAGGAATGTCTCCTCTTCTTAGCAACATGATTACTTTTTTTACCTACCTCTGCATCCTTCTCCACTTGAATATCTCTAACTTGAATTCTAAAGGGAGAATCCACCTTCTCTTTGCCTTTTGGACCAGGTTCAAGTGAACCCTCAGAAGCAGAATGAGACTCCAAGTCTCCAATCAAATCATAGGTACATGGAACACCTTCACCCTCCAATTCTAACATCTTGTGCTTCAACCACATCTTAGTATATTTGATCACTGGGGCCATGACTTGGTCCAACTAAGTCTTTTCCTCCTCTAACTAGTCAACTTCTCCAGCTGGCCGCTCCTTCACTGCGTCATAAACATGACCCTGGATCACATTTCCATCCTCTTCTATCCTCTTCTACCTGGTTAGGGATGGCCTTTACATTATATAGCCTTACCAAATCCTTTGGCAATCTAGAAAACTTCTTCCTTCTTACCTCAAACTCATCGACAAGGTTAACCCAGTAATCTTCAATGTGAGCCTTATGGCTATATTCCCTACTGGCCTTCTTTTGAGCTTCACCAGTGATGTCAAACCTTGCCCTTTTAGAATGGAAGGAGAGACCAAGAGTACTTATCTCCTCCTCAGAAGCATGAGCAAATTGAATGTAAGCACAAAACTCACCCATTCCTATTTTTAGGGGAAAATCATTCCCAAAACCTCTCTTGTGCATCTCTCCCTTTACAATATTGTCGAAGTCACAAATCCTCCTAGTGACTTCCAAAAATATGACATGATCAGTAGGGTATCTAGGGAGTCTATAGGGAGCTCTCTGAAAACCATCAATTCTAATGTATGAGAAATTTGGGAATTGGATAAACCATGCCCCATATTTCTTTATCAATTCCTTTGCCTTATAAAAAATTCTCATATGTTCTGCACCTTGGAGCAATCTAGTGATGTACATAGTGAATGCATCATTGGATCTCCTGTAGATCCCTATAGTCAAGTGAAACTGTGGATATACTTCATAGATGGCATCCTGCCCAAAGGTACCCCTAGTGTTTAACCCCTTGTATGGGTGAAGTCTCGCCAATGAATACACTAGGAAAGAAGTCATGGTAAAAGTCTTGGTTTGCAAGACATTGCATAGCTGCTCATGAATCACTGCACTGATGAAACCTGCCTAGTGATAGTCAATTCCTTGCTCCATTCTAGAAATTAAATTAAACATCTAGGTCTCAAACACACCTGCACTCTTCAATCCCACCAACCTGCTGAGAAGAGTAATGAAATTGTAATACTCTCTCCTGAACTTAAGCCTGAATAGTTGCTTAAGCAACTTGGAGAAATGGGATTTAGGATTCACTAGCCAAGAGTTAATCACCTATTGAGACTTGACTATATTTTCCTCATAATATTTCCTAGCACCACCTATGTCAAAGGCCACCACATGGGACCTATCAGGCATGTAAAAGGTTGCAACAATGGATACAAGACTAAAACCTGCAAGAATCCTTCCCTGGGGACCAATTATTCTCTATGTACCTCTATCATAATTTTTGGTACACTCAAGCACCAACTCATAACACTGCACTGTAGAAGGAAAACCTGCCACATGAGCCAATCCGGAGTCTACCATCCTCCTTGCCAACAAAGGAGGGCTCGGTGATGACATCTCATCCTTGAACTCCTCATAGTCCCACATGCCTATGTTTGTATCCATGATTCCTGACCAAATTAAGGTCAGCTTGATCTCAGGAATCCGGCTCCTTATGTCCAACTTCACCCTCTCAGCATCAGTGATGGCAGAAGTCTCTGCACCTGGTTCTATCACCTTTCCCTTGCCTTGACCAGCAACATCCTGTCTTGATCCTGCCTGCAAACACATAAAGATGACCACAATCAGATCCAAAAGAAAAAACAAGTGTAGGAAATTATTACCTCAAAGTTTAGGATTTAGCCCCCCTCGCAGATTCTACATTGGAGAGGATTTTTTGGAAAATCTGGACCAAGTGGATCCCAGTGAACCGAGTATGCAAAATCCCATAATATCATTTTAATCCATCAATTAACAAAGAAAAATAATTAAAAACACTTAGCATAAGCTCATTTAATCAATCAAAGACGTCATCAATAAATTGATTCTTCCATAATCATCAAATTCAACCTTTTCCCAAAAAACCCAGAAGAATCTGCCAGAGACGAATTCTGGGGAAAACAACACCAGTTACAACTAATCCAAGAAAAAAGAGGGGACGCGAAATATCTAGGAAAATCTAGGGTGAATGGATTTTGGCAAAAACTAGATATATCATCACCAAGGCAAGAAATCGGTAATAATGACCCAACTGCAGACATCGGGAAAATCCAGACTATGCAGATTTTGGCGAGACAAATGAAATCTGGTAAAAAGTGGTGAAAGAGAAAGAAAGAGATAAGTCATAGAAATTTGAGGGAAGCAAAATTCCACAAGGACCTCAAAAAACCGAACCTATCCACCTTCTCATTACTTTCACAAAAATGATTCAACAACCCGAATCTCGGGCCTGAACCTTGACAACAACTTAACCTAGACCTCCAATAGATGAAACATAGATCTAGAACACTCCTCACAATAATTTGAGGAGGATTGGCCATGCCCTAGGTCAAGAACCCTAGAATGTCTGCCATGAAAATACAGGGAATAAAGCACGACTTGCTCACACACCAGAATTGAGAATCCTAAGACCAATGCAAGAAAACACCAAAAGAAAGCAATACCAGATGATGAGTAAACATCAACGACCAACCAAGCGGATTGGTAAAACACCACAAACCCCTAAAATTCCCAATGACGATGCACATACCCAAGGAAATTGAGAAATCACGAAGGACCAAGAAGCAAATGAAGCAAAGAAATTCTAAATCAACAGAGTGAAGGAGCAATTCAATATACCATGAAAGCGTAAGGGCCAAAACTGGTGATGCCAACAGAAAACTGTCAAATGCGAGCAGGATACAATCCATGCACACGAAACGTAAATGCACAGTCAAAACGGCCTTGAAATCCAAAATCCAGCAGAACACCAAAGCTCCAAGACACAAGCTCAAATGATAGAAAATGCACAAACTCAAATGATCAATTACCTCCCAAAATCAAATATATCAAAGCCCCAAAATATCCGCATAAATGCCATTAATGTTGTCGACAAGACAACCATGACCACATAAAACCCGAGGATTCGACATGGTGACGGAATTCGGGGAAATCCAAACCATACGAATTTTCCTAAAAATAGGGTAAAAAGGCAGCAACTTCGGACATCGAAAGGAAATCGGGAGAATCTGGGCCAAGTAGATTTTCATGAAAGCAATGAAAAATCCAAAATAAAGTCAGAACTCAAGGTATTCAATAAAATTCATAAGTGTGCCACTTCAATTGGAAAGATGGACAAAGGTCAGCACGAACCCAAGCAAGCGAAGACCCCCAAAAAATACGGGCCAAAACACCAAACAACGAAAAAGAGAGTCCCCACTTCAGTGGGGTGTGTGTGGGAAAGCTACACAACATGTGCTTCTAAAGGTGTTATCACAATTCCACTCCGGGTGGGACCAGTTATTATAGATACAACATTCCAAGTCCTGGATGGGAACATACATTACAATATCTTACTTGGTCGCCCTTGGATTCATGCCCTAAAGGGTATTCCCTCCACATACCACCAATGCCTGAAGTTCTCTTTTGATGGTACTGAAATCACTATCCCAAGAGATCCTAATCCATTTCAATACTGTACCAATCTATGAAATACCGTTGAGCACCAGGTACCCATCAATCAAGAAGCCTCAACTTCTGCCTCTTCCAAATATATTGACCCGTCTACACTCACCAAATCATCCATTCCATCACCTTCTGCCACACGATCTTCGTCGGCCTCCATACCAAATAAAGACTTCCAGATCCAGGACCTTGGCTGTGGAGAATTCAAATTGAATACGGCTTATTGTATCACTACAATGCCTAAGCCGCCCAAAGTCTATGGTAGACCATGTTTTGCACTCGAGCCCAAGACAACTTTCAAGGTTCCACCAAGAACAATTTTTTGCTATGGGGGGATATGAGTAATGAAGTCATCATCGACATAGCTAACTGGCTCTAAAAAGACCTAGAAGTGTTACCTCCACTACCAGTGCATCTCTACAAAAAAGGCTAAGATATATGCAAGGCACTAGGTCTTGGTCTTGCAGAAATGATAACAGGTTACCTCCTTCCATTCTTGGCCTTTCCAAGGCCACTTGTTCCGTTGACCAACTCAGAACTGACAATCAATGTACCTATGAACTATCAAGTGAGGACGTAACAACTCCAAAAAGTGTCGAGGCAAGTGAAGAGTCCCTTACCGAAACTGACTCTAATGAATGGGAATGGGGTTCTAAGGAAACCCTGAGAAACTATGATCTTGATGAACTATTCCTAGACCCTGGTCAAGTCCCCTTGGAAGAGAGATTTTGACAAGAATACAATATTGATCCCATTGACCGACACTCCAAAAATAAGGAATGGGTAAGCATTCCTTGGAATCCGAAAGAAGATAAATTGTCCTCAACAACACCTGAAATCTCCTGCCCCATTCTCGAACACACCCATGAGCCTGACACACCTGAACCTACTATCCATGCCTCTGAAATTCCATCTAGTAGTCATAATGCCAATAATTTTGTGCCCTATTATGACTATGAATTTGAATCTGAATATGGGCCATCCATTGCATCTAACACGAAAGTTGAAATTGAAAATTTTTCCTTCACACTTGGGGCTTCAATTTTCACACTTTCTACATCTTCCCCATCTTATATTGACACTAACGATGGGATTTCCCTTGTCTACTGGCAATTGATTGATTGGGACCAACAAGAACCATGAGTGATGGATGTATTTCAAAATGATGAGGCAATAGCAGAATTCATGGGGCTCCGAGAAGGCATACCATGGGGTGATCACAAAGAAATATTCTCTATTGAATTAGATTGTGCAGCTTACTTTGGGGAGACTATGCAATCCTCCAGTCACAAAAGTACAAGAAATACGGCACAAAAAGAAATGTGTTTAGGTGAAAACCACAAGGCACTTTCTGACAGCAAAATAGTAAAAATAATGGACGTATCCAAAGGTGAAAACCTCTTTGAGGCACCTAAGGATGGAGGATTGTAATTTCTTCTTGTAACACAGGAAAAATCAGCCATGCTAATCGAAGACACCATCAAAGTTAATATAGCTAGACTAGAAAATCCTAAAATGGTTCTCTTGGACGCATCACTAACAAAGGAAGAAAAACCTGATTTCCAACAATTATTCACGGAAAGGAAGGTTAAATTTGCATGGTCATATGCCAACATGCTAGGATTGGATCTAGAATTGCTATTGTATCATCTTCCATTAAACCCTTGAATATGAAACCAGTCAAACAAAAATTATGGAAGATGCATCCATAGATTGCACTACTTTTAAAGACTGAACTAAAGAAGTTACTGAATGTGGGATTCATAAGATCAATAGATTATGCTGACTGGATATCCAACATTGTTCCTATCACAAAGTCAAATGGACAAATCTGTATCTACACAAATTTTAGGGACCTGAATAAGGCTTGCCCAAAAGATGATTTCCCATTGCCAAACATAGACATGATTGTTGATCTCACAACAGGGTACGAGATGCTATCTCTTATGGATGGTTTCTCGGGCTATAACTAGATCCACATTGCAACTGAAGATCAACACAAAATGGTATTTACCTACCCATGGGGAACATACTGTTGGAATGCCATGCCTTTTGACTTAAAGAATGCAGGTGCCACATACCAGAGAGCTATGACAAAAATATTTCATGAAATGATGCATATCCTAATGGAGGATTATGTGGATGATTTTTTGGCCAAATCTTTGACAAGAAAAGAGCACCTCAGGGTCTTGGACAAATTTTTTAGATGGCTAAAATATTACAAGGTTCATTTGAACCCAAAAAAATGTGTCTTTGGGGTCACGTCGGGCAAATTATTGGGCTACATAGTTTCATGAAGAGGCATAGAAGCCAATCCCTCTAAAGTGAAAGAAATTCTAGACATGCCTCCACCAAAAGGAATCAATGAGTTGAGAACACTTCAGGGCAGACTGTAGTCCATTCGATGCTTCATCACACTATTGGTAGACACGTGTCAACCATTTCAGTACCTATTACGCAAAATCATACCCTTTGTATGGACAAAAAATGCCACGCAACCTTCAAAAAAATCAAAGAATATCTATTGACACCACCTGTCCTAATGCCACCTATTGAAGGCAAGCCATTGATCCTGTATCTCTCTGCAACTAAAAATGCACTGGGGGCATTATTGGAAAAAAACAACCATGGGGAGAAAGAAAGAGCCATATACTATATCAGTCGCACACTGATAGGATATGAGTTGAACTATACAACCATTGAGTGCGCATGCCTTGCGGTTGTCTTTGTAGTGCAGAAACTAAGAAATTACATGCTAAGCCACCAAACACAATTGGTAGCCAAGATTGATCCACTACAGTATCTCCTAAGTCGGGTAGCATTGAAACACCAATTAGAAAAATGGGTAATGATTCTGAGTGAATATGACATACAATATGTTAAGCGCAAGACAATAAAAGGGTAGGTAATAACAGATCAATTGGTAGATGTACCCATCCAAGGCACTCATCCACTGGTAATTGATTTTCTCGATGAGTCTATCTTTCATGGAAAACTTGCGTTACCTTGGAAGCTGCATTTTGACGGGTCTCATACTGGTCACGGCTCAGGGGTTGACATTTTTTTCATCACACCACAAGGGGATTCCATTCCTAAGGCATTCTGGATTGCCTTCCCATGCACTAACAACATTGTGGAATATGAAGCATTGGTCATAGGACTCAAGATCGCCATAAAATGGAAAATTCAGACATTGCTCATATTTAGGGATTCTCACTTAGTTATCAACCAAGTGAATGATGATTATGAAACAAAGGATGAAAATTTGATTCCATACAAGTGAATGGTGGATATCTTCCTACCATATTTCAAATTTATTGCCTTTGAACAAATTCTAAGGACACAGAACAAGGCAGCGGATGTAATGGCCACTATTGGATCTCTATTGGACATCCCCAAAAATGTGTCACAATTTGAGTTCTTGATCGAACAACTTTTGATGCCGGCATATGACATCCTAGACTCATAAATGGTTTGCGAGATTGTTGGTCCTAGTTCAACTTGGTACCAAGACATTTATGACTATCTAAAGTTCCAAACCTTACCACCCAACCTCTTTAACAACCAAAGAAAGTCCTTTATATGCAAAACCGGCCAACACACCATCATCAGTGACACCCTATACCACCATGGCTTTGACAACACCCTTCTTTGCTACCTCGACATTGATGAAGCCCAAAAAAATTTATGAGAAGTACATGAGGGTATATGCCAATCTCATTCGAGTGGTCCAACATTAGCTAGGAAGGTCACTAGATTGGGATACTATTGGCCGACATTAGAAAAAGATGCTCTTCAGTTTGTCAGAACATGTCAGAAATACCAGGTGCATAGTGACCTAATTCATGTGCCTGCACATGAATTGAGACCGATCAATTCTTCGTGGCCTTTCGCGCAATGGGGACTTGACCTCGTGGGCAAGATCCATCCATCCTCCTCTAACGACCACAAATTAATAATCACTGCCACTGAGTAATTTACTAAGTGGATTGAAGCCGTCCCTCTCACTTACATCACCAGTAAGCAAATATCAAAGTTTTTCCAGTATGGTGTTCCGTAGTCCATCATCATAGATAATGAGAGTCCATTAAAAAATCAAGACATTCATGAAATCTGTGAGCCATTCCACATCCAACATCATTTCTCCACCCCATATTACCCACAAGGTAACAGTCAAGCTGAGGCGTCAAATAAAAAACATCTTCACATTCTTAAGAAGACCCTCAATGATGCTAGCCAAGATTGGCATTTACAACTCAATCTTGCCTTATGGGCCTATCGTACCAGCATTCGTACACCCACTGGAGCCACTCCATTTTCCCTTGTCTATGGATCTAAGGCCATATTGGCCATCGAGGTCAAAATTCCTTCTCTCTGAGTCTCCTTGAAAGGAATGATTGATGATGAAGAGTATAGACAGTCTCACCTACATGAGCTAGAAATGTTACAAGAAAGATGACAAAATGCTTTGAATCACCTGTAGGCATATCAAAATCATCTTTTCCAGAGCTATAACAAAAGAGTGATGGTAAGAAAATTTGAAATTGGTGACTTGGTCCTCATGCAGAACCTAAGAAATCAGGCTGACTGTGAAAAACTTGGAAAGTTTGAGGCTAATTAGCTTGGTCTTTATATTATTATTGCAACATTCAGTTCTTGAGCTTATCAGTTGGCCACACCTGATGGAGAACAATTGACATAACCCATCAACAAACTACATCTATGAATGTTTTACACATAGCATCATAGGGCTTGGCTAAAACCTAAAAATACAAAAAAATTAAAAAATAAAGAAAAATCGTCCCTTGATGAAAATCTGGCAAACATTCGTCTTGGTGACACCAAAAAAATAAAATCATCCAATAGTGAAAACATGGCAAACAGGCGCTTTGGATAGGTACCATGGTAAAAACCTGGCAAACAGGTGCCATACGTAGTCGATCGTTGCCTCACCATCTACTATTACTCTAGTCAACCTTTATCCACTTTCCATAATCAAAACAACATGGCATTCACAACATTCATCCTAAGTCCTATCAATTCCGGCCATGATTAGCATTTGGTTGACATCATCCCTTGCGTATCCTTGCCTTTTTCCTTGTGTTTTCCTATATTAATATCATTGGACCTCGGTAGTCCCCAACTTGTCTGGGGGCAAGACCTTTATCATGTAACCACAGTGGGTGTCGCACAAGATTCGACATTCGTAAAAAGTCCTGAAAAAATCCTAAAAATTGTATAAAGTCCTGAAAAAAGACCTAAAAATTTGAAAAATGTCCTGAGAAAATACAAAAACATCCAAATCAAGGTCAAAACCCCAAAAATAGAGTCAAAGTAATATCTTGTCAGTCCAGTCAATCACGCCAGTCAATCTTTGTCCAAGTTCGAAATACGTTGTCTCTATGCATTTGCTATGTAGAAAAGATTCATCTTTGAATCCCTGAGACATTAGGTCAGTATTTCTAGGTTTTTCAAAATAAAATCATGATTCAAGCTTCTATCCTTTGGACAAGGTCATTGGTCGTGTCGAACTACAAGGTCTCTAAGTGCACAACATAGGAAAGACCATCAATCGATGAGCCCCCGAGGCCGCACTAGGTCAGCCCATTAGGGTTCATGGCACAATGTTTTCACACACATCAAACTTTCTTGAAATCAAGAAAATCTTCCATCAATCCTGAGCAAGAAATCTATCAATGGTTTGTTTCATCAACAATCTTGATCAATTCAACATACCAGCAATGACATGTAATCAATTTCTATCAAGACAATTTAACCTGGGAAACTTTGGGTTGTTCTTTAGATGTGTCCTTCTGAAGAGCAACTCTTGTCATTTCTTTATGCTTTTGGATGTGTCCTTCCTAAGCATTGTCCTCATCATCTGGCATTTTGATGGATTCTCCTAACTCTAAGAATTGATCTCCCTGATATCAATGTCATTCAGGGTGTGTCCTTCTTGAATTTGATATCGCTCGACATTTGACAACCTTGATATTAAAACACTTGGAAAACACTTGGCATTTGTCTTTGGCCTTTTCATCATGTTACTAGTTTTTCAGAGAGATCCCAACAACAGGATTTAGAGAAACAGTGACGTCTCATGACGTTTGTCTTATCTTTTGACACTTATGTTACTAGTTTATTAGCGATGTCCCGACTACGAGATTTAGAAAAACAATGACGTATCATGATGGTGGCTTTATTTTGTTCTTTGGGAAATCATGTTGCTAGTTTCTCGAGGATGTCCTAGAAATAGGATTTAGAGAAGCAACGACGTTTCATGGTTTGTCCTTGTCTTTTTTTTTGCTTGCGGTTGGTCATGACAAAAAGATCGACAATTGCACTCATTAGTATAGGTCATGATCATTCTTGTCTATGACTTCTTGTCTTATGTGATGGTACGACCTTGCACACCTTGATTTATGTCATATCATAGTGTTTGTTGGCCATTACAATAATTTTCCCAATGATGATTAAGAGCAATAAATATTAAAGTCCTATGGTAATATGTTGAAGGATTTGGTCTAGGAACTAACATGCATCTCATATAGGCATTGCATCTCATCTGTATCTTTTTCACTAACATTTCTTTGTCTCTTCATATTCTAGTCCTCTCATCCATTTTGAGAGCATACCCATGTTCTTGGAACCCGTCTGTCCTCCTGAGGGGGCATACCGCAACCCTCGTCATTCTTCCTCATCCTATTTTGCATTGGGGCATATTTTTGGACTTATTTTCTTTGCCACAATGAGACAGGTTGCATCATGACAAAGAGGGGCAAATGTAGACACATAAAAATGACCCAGACCTGCAAGCTCTAGTTTTTAATCCTTTTCTCCCTAGCATAATTAAGACATTTTAATTATGTCCGTGACTCACTTTCGACTATTAATTAAATAATTAATTCATATCTGTTTATTCTTCATGATTATTAAATAAATAAAATTTAATTATTTATTTAATGCATCACTAATTGTCTAATGTCTTCCTGATTATTAAATAAATAATTTTATTTATTTATTTAATTATGTCACTAATTAAGTCCTCTTCTTTCTAAATTTAAATAAATTCTTATTTATTTAATCTTTGTCCACTTTCCACTATAATTAAATAATGATGTTTAAATTATCTAATTATTCATTAGCCTCTTCTCTCCTAAATTAAATAAATTTTCTTTATTTACTTTGGTCCACTCTCGTGAATTTTGAATTAAATCATTATATTTAATTTAAAAGGTTCCCTTTGTCACATTCTTCTATAAATTAAATAATATCTTTATTATTTAATTTCCACCTAAATTAAATAAATTTTATTATTTAAGTTCTTCTAAATCCTATTTATTTAAAATAAGTCCCACCACCTAAATTAAATAATTTTATTATTTAATTTCTCCTCTTTTTACTGTGCTCATTTTAAATAAATATTATTTATTTAAAATAAGTCCCACTTTCTAATTTCCCTCTTTTAGTAAATAATTTAAATTAAATTATTTATTGTCACATGAACCCACCACTTTTGAATTAAAATAATTTTTAATTCAAAAAGTCAACATCCCCTCTTGAATCAAATAATTTTAAATTATTATTTGATTCTCCAACAACTTCGGTTTGTGTGTCCAGAATCTCTTGTCATTTGCATTGTCAGTCATTGATTTGATTTTCTAAATTTCAATCTTGTCCATTCATTTCAAATCTGACCTAATGTTGCCCTAACCCTAATTGTGGGTTGTTATATTGAATCTCATCCATTGATTCTAGGGAACTTGTTGACTTTTAATCTTGACCATTCACACAAAATTGCATTTTCTATAAAATGGCAATTTTGGTCTCATTTTGACAGATCTTCTAGTTATTTGACATCTTGCATTTTCAAACTTCTTGCATACTTCATTTTTCATAGGCATATTTAGTTTTCATTTGACATAGTTTAGACATTTTAGATGCTTACTAGCTGCAGTAGGGCATAGTATTGCATATAGTTGTTCAAATCCTTCAACATTTGCTTAGGGCTTGTCATTGCCATTAGATTGCTCATCATAAATCTGAGGGCAACATCATATTTTAGAAAGTTGAGAAGGTATAATGGAGGTCAGCCATGGAGGATGAAGACATTTTTGTGAGATTATTTCGTTTATTCCTTTGCACTTCATTATCACTTTGGGTTTTTTATGTTTTGCATTTGATTTGCTAACCTTAGGAAAATTCTCATAGTTACAGTAACATCTCTAATTACTTCTCTAGATATCATATATGGGTTGTCACGCCACACACATTCACCATGAAATCTGCTAAGAGCCATCCTGATACACCTTTCTTCATTACTAAAGTTTGAAAAAATATTTCCATATGTCTAATTTCATTTTTGCGAGTATGTTGTATTTTGGTTTCAAGTTAAAATAATTTCTAGTCAATTCTTCAAGCCACAACATGTGGGATTTTATGTATGTAGATTCTTCCAATTTTCCATGAATTTATATCCCAACATCTTCAATCGGTATAACACCAAGAGGGATATCTAAAAAATAGCACAAAGGGTCGAGTTCTAATGTTTTAATAGGGTATATTTTAAGTTGTGGTCCTGGTCTCACTAAATTTTCCATGATTTGAGGTATATCCGTCACATTCAATAAAATTCGACAAGTAATTCAAATGAAATAGTGTATAGCAGTAGCGACTTACCTCTTTCCTACACACCAAAACCAAAATTTTGAATTTCTGTTGTATGGAATTTCTTTTGTTTCTTCAAGCTTCCTTTGCACACTTCTCTTCTTTCACAAATGCCATTCATTGAATGAGTTTTTTCTAAAATATCTAAATTTATTTCCTTAATCCCAAATGCTTTAGAATAAATACTTTAGATCACAAGTAGATGACGTTGGGTTTAGTGTACACTTCCATCCTTTCAAACTATATGGAATTCCTTCTTCACACATGCATGTTTGAAAATTCCTTTCACATGAAATATTGAATTCATAACCTTAATAAATGCACTTCTATCATGATATGAAATCATATATTGAAAGAGGGGTTATTAAATTTTCTGATTATTGCTCCCCCTTAGCCACTGTCTAGATTAATTTTTGACGAGAGTATCTGCATCGAAGGACGACACAAATGAAATAAATACTGCTTGTTTTCCAAATTCTCCTTCCCTTCTCTAGATCCTTTCCATTTCCTTCCCAACTTCTGCTGAATAAATCTTAATAATTGGTTCATATCTCTTTACTAGATAGTTACTTCTCATGTTTTTTCTTTTGTAGTCTCTAGAAAAATGTCTCAGCTTAATGCAATTATAACAAACAATATTTTTCCATTCAATTTATTCAAATGAATTACAGTGACAATAGTACCCATTGAATGAATAAATCATCTTATTCATCTTTTGATTTCTGCATTATTTAGTTTTGTGTTCAATCCTCTTGCATTAAGAATGTTTTATGAAGAATGATAAATTATTTTCATTCATTCCATCATTTTGTTTTTCTTTCTTTTCACAATATTTTTCCCAATATGTCCAAACTTGTTCCAAAAATAATAAACACCATTAAAATATAAATATATTTGAGCATTAGGTTGTTTAATGGGAATCCTTATGGTATTTCCCCTTAGATTCTTGAATTTTTCACCATTGCTTTGAGTCTTCATGTCAGGAGATTGATTCGCCTTTGAAATCTACCCTTCTTCAAATCCCAAACCATTTTTATCCATAAAAGACTTCTGTCCTGCAATCAATTTGTCCAATATTGTACAACTTGTCACAAATTTATCCTCATGTCTTTTGGCCTTTTCCAAATCTGATTCCAAAATTTCCACTTCTTTCTCAAGCTTTGCATATTCATCCATTTTTCTTTGTATTTCAACTTTCAAATAGTCTTCAAATTTTGTCTTTTCTTCCACTTGTTCTTTCAGTCTGGTGATGTCCTCATTTTATTTCTTTAATTGATCACTGATTTATCTATATTTTTCTTTCAGATTCTTGATGCACTCATTAGATTCCTTCAACCCATCCTTCAAATATTTATTTTCTTCTGTATGTTCAACAAGGATCACTTTCAGAGGAATAAGATTTTTTTTATCTTCCATATATTCAAATTTCAGGACCTTTCCCAAGTTGTTAGACTTCTTTAGAGGAGCCAAGCTCTGATACCAAATTTTGAATACAAGAAATACTGAGAGGGGGGTGAATCATTATTCCATAAAACCATTCTTATAAAATCCATCTAAACAATATCACAGTTTTGACTGAAATATCAAGAGAAAACATGGAATCAAGACAATGCATCAACACACATGAACAACAATATTTTTACGTGGAGAACCAAAAATGGGTAAAACCACGGTGAGGGTTAGCTCACAATATAATATATCTGGATACAAAATATTATAATGAATCACTTCCATAACACACTATCCTTAAAGGCTCAATGAAAAATGATGCACCTTCCTTGTGCTGGGGTTCAGTTCCAATGAAGCAAAATATATAAATAACACACCTATATGCTCATCTATACAATTTTGCATCACATACACACTCTCTTCCCGGTCTTCATGTATCTCTTGCACTCACTCCATCTTCTCGTCAAAAGTGTCTTACATATATACATGTATGTTCATCCATGTTCACTAATTAGGTCAACCTAATTAGAGAAACCTTTTTTTTCAAATAAAAAACCAACTCTTTCAGCATTGTCCTCAAAACATATTCATCTTCGTATAGTCGGTGTAGACCTAAGATACATCCCTTTATCATTTGTAGCACACATTAAAACTTCTCAACATTAGTACATAATTAGGTTGACCAGAGCTAGACCTAAAGAATCCAAAATATATGTAATCCATCAAATGTGAAACACAAATTTTTTTTAGCACATTAAATTCTCCTTAAGAAGACATCAAACTACTTATCTTCAACACCACATGATATGATAATTAAATATGAGAAAATGCAGAATCTCCCACATCAGTGTAGTGTATAGAAACTCACTATAGTCCTCAGATCAAAATACTATCATTTATATCTTTTGAATTCCTTCATATATCATTATGAAATTCCAATGTAGAATGCATATTATAGTCTCAAATATATGTACAAAGTCCTGTAGTGATATCTTTTTCTGAGTTAGAATTTAGACCAAAAAACTGACGTACAAAGCCAATGTATAAGAATGAAACTGTTACCCAAGCTACTAGTAACTATACCTTTCCAACCATACAACCTAGTCAATTGAAACCTTGTAAGTGGACACAAATAATGTCAAGATAGAACATATTATCAGATTTTGAGTAAATATTACAAAATAAGATAAATCAGATCAAAATACCAAATCAAAAGACTTCCATTACTGGAGGAGCTGAATACTGACAAACATCAAAATTCCATTTTGGAAAATATCCAAACTCCAATGTCTATTGACACCAATGACAACCTCTCAATTTCCAATAGTATTTTGAACAAGTGCTAAAGTAGGAGATCCATTGATTAGATAACATACAGTGGCTATAACTTCAACCCAAAAATCTACTATTCAAGGCTAGGACCACTCAAAAAACTTCTAGCCCTCTCCATCAATGTTTTATTCATCCTCTCTACAACTCTATTTTTCTATGGGGTACATGGAGTTGTCTTGTGTCTCTCGATCCCATGGTCCTTACATAGCCTATCAAACTCTATGGAATAAAATTCACCACCATTATCTATTATCAAGCATTTTATTTTATACTAGTATGATTTTCAACCAAGGATTTGAACTCCTTAAAGTGACTTAAAATTTTAGATTTAATTTAGAGAAATATAAAAATGTCCTAGAATATTCATGTATGAATGAGACAAAGTACATAGATATAAAAAATGAAGGAACATTAACTGGACCAAACACATTAGGATTCATACAATCCAAAACCCCAAAAAGATTTATGAGAACTAGAATAAAAAGAAACACAATGTTTTCCAAATATACAATGCTCATAAAAATTGAACTCAAGATTACAATCATCAAGGTCTTCAATAATGCTCTTATTTTTAGGGCTCTAAGACCCTTCTCACCAAAATTGCCAAGCCTTTGGTGCCACAAAATTGTTTCTCTATTGGGAGATTCATCTCCAAAGCATTGGCACCCTTAGGTAGCTATAAATCATAACCATCAGATGTAGACACCACAATCCTCTTCTCTGCTCAATCTGAGGATGAGGACGAATAATCCAAATCCCTTTTATTGGACTTCATAGATGAACTATTGCATTGAATAGTGCATGCATCCAAATAATACAAGGTGCCAATCTAAACACCCTTAAGAAGTGCCATAACACCTTTGGTCATCTTACATCCACCACTTGAGAAGACAAATTGCACTACCACATCACTCATCTTACTCACTAAGAGTAGGTTTTATGCCAAACCAAGGATGTACAAAACACCATCAATTCCCCTCACTCTACCATCAAGGAATTGGATCTTGACTCTTCCATGGATAAAAAAATTCAGTGAGAGTCATCACCCAAATACACCTTCCCAATATCATACTCTTCATACTTCAAGAGCCAACATCTACGAGAGGTCATGTGGAAAGAAGCACCTGAGTCTATCAGTCATACATCAATACCTACTTTGATTCAAGTTTCATGTCTAATATATGTGTTGAATTAAAGAGATTTAAATTAATTTGATCTACTAATTCACCCCCCTCTCAATAGATTATGTGTCCTTCAATTGGTATTAGATCCAAGTTTCTTTGAAGAATCCTAACAACTTAAGGAAGTTTTGGGATGACATGGATGCTTAGGAAGGATTGTCTACAAATAAAACACCACTCATTTATGGATCCAATTATGCATTCTAGATAATTAGGATGGAATCCTACTTGATGGCTCTAGGACTTGATATGAGGATGTTAATTATAGAGGGATATGAAATTCTTGAAAACCCTCCTAGGGATTAGGTTGAAAAGAAGGCTTGCAAAACTAATGCTAAGGAAAGGAATGCTATTTTATGTGGATTGACTAACTTTAAATTTGTGAAAGTGATGCAGTTAAAAACAATGAAGGTGTTGGTGTAATTATTTATTTAATTACACTTTAGCATAAGTTTACTTAGGCATATTTTATTTCCTAGGTTAATTAATAATCTTTATCTTATTGAGCTATCTTGTTGCTCAAGATAAGATTAGGGTTGTGCATGTCTTGCATTTTGCATGATTTCCTTTTGAAGGCTTTTGTAGTATTTTTAAAACAATTCATTCAATAATCAGATGCTGGTTTTATGCAAGCACACACTTTTGCTCTGAGGGTTTACAGAACATCTCTTCCTTTGTTCTGAATATCTGTTGCATGTGGTAGGTGTTTGCTTGTAGGTGATTCTTGGGGACTGTGAGGTTGAGTTTTATCAACTTCTTCACGGTGTCAGAGCTCCAGATATATAGCTACTTGTTCGTGTTTTGAAGATATTCTCTCACAGCGTTTTTTTTCTGTGCAAGGGTTTCAAGCCAGGCTGATCTTTTGTGCATCTGGGGGTAGGCATATTTTCTGTGCATTTTTGGGAAAAATAGACATCGCCATCATGTTCAGGACGCCCAAAAACCCTAGAAACACCTTTCATTTCATCGATTTTGGACCTGTTGAAAAAAAAGGCAAAATTTTTTTGCCAAAGAGGCCATACGGCCTCCCCAACACGCAGTTCGAGGCAAAAATTTGCGAAAAATCCAAAAAAAATTCAAAAAAACCTAAGGGTTTTGCGTGGCTAGTGCAAAAAGATCTTGCCGCCACCGTGCCACCCATCCACCACTGGCGGAGCGGCGCTCCGAGCTGCGCCGCCAACACTCGCCGCCGGTCGACTTCCTCTAGCCCCCACGGGCTTACAACCTGAGCGGAGGGTCACGTGGGTGACCAAGCCCCACGCGCCCAGCCCCCAACAGACTCCCAGCCCCCACATGTGGTCACGTGGGTGACCAGGAGCTTTGGCTCCAGCCCCCAGCCGCCTACCCCTAGTCGCCATACGACCAGGGTCCTCTTTTTTTTAGCCCCTGAGGGCTACAGTAGGCTTTATTGGGCAAATCGGAGCAGTTTCACGGAATCGGCTATAACTTGGGCATACGACATCTTTTTTTCAAAAAAAAAAATATTGTCAGAAAGCTGGTTCGACAAGCTTCACAGTGATGGAGGTTAGAATTTTTGATTTTATATTTTTGGTGCCTTTTTTGGCCTGTCAAAGCCAGAAGTTGCTGTTTTCAATTCGGGTGGCGTAACTTTTGCGTCCGGACTCCGTTTTGCGAAAAAAAATAGGCATCAGAAAGCTGATTCAGTGCTCTACATAGAAATCAGACCTATTTTTCTAATTTTTTTACCAGGTATCTGATATTACTATTTTATCTCAGCCTTTAGTTTTTTAATTATTTTCTTGGGAAGAATGCAATCAAGCTACTTTTTTGAGATCAGTGAGCATTGTTATTTTATTTGAGAGTATATATTGCTGTTTTCTATCATGGATACACATAATATTGTACCCCTTACTCCATTCAACTATTTTGGTTAGAAAAAACAAATGGAGATTCATTTGAAACACAAAGGGCTGTACAGGGTAACCATGGGCACAGGAAAATCGAACCTACATGTGCTGCTGAAAAGAGAAAGTGGTTTAATAGGTGTGATGAAGCTTATGGTACATTATGTCTATCTCTTTATTCTGACCTTCTTTTTCACATTGAGTCTTGCACTACACCCCATACGGTTTGGACTACTTTGCAGTCTTTGTTTGGGTAGCAGGATACTATGAGAGGGTTTCAGTTAGAGAATGAGCTTATTGGCTTAAATCCTAGGGATTTTGACAGCATCTAGGAGTTTTTCACCAAACTCAAGTCTCTTAGATTGCAGTTGTCACAGTGTGGTGTTCAGAAGGAAGACTCTCAGTTGATATTGTCCATTCTTTCTAAGCTTGGACCAGATTATTCAGTTTTTGTTTCTACCTTTTATGCTAGTAGGGATGCACTTGGTACTAGATTTACTATGCCTTCTTTTGATGATTTTGCTTCTTCTCTCACTCAAGAGCAGGCCAAGTTGGCTAATATGGGCAAGTTGAAGCCCTCTTCATCACAGGCACTTATTGCATCACAGGAGCCCAGAGATCAGAAGGCTTCTACAGGAAAAGGAAAGAAACAAAAACAAAAGGATTCTAAATCTTATGAGCAGTAGAAGGAGTCCTCATATTCATCATCCTCTTCTAAGGGGAAATCATTTAGGAAGGAGAAGGGCCCATGTGCATATTGCAAGAGAGAAGGACATGCAGAACATAATTGTTATAAGGACATTGATGAGCTGAAGAATCTTCTTCAGAAACATTAGATTGATTTGCCTTCTAGGATGTCTACATCATCTCCTTCCCCTCCTCCTCCTCCTTCTTCTTCTTCTTTTTCTTCTTCTTCAGGCACAACTGGTTTACACACTTCATCAGATATGAGGGGGCATGCTCTTTGTGCTTCTTCGATTCTTGGATCAAGGAGATGGCTTCTAGATTCAGGAGCAGCTCATCATATGGCTTCTACACAGACTATGTTCACTTCCTTTGAGTCTCACACTATGTCTCCTATTTTGATGGGAAACAATACATACATGAGTGTTACAGGGAAGGGGTCTATTAGTTTTGGGGACAACACTTTTCAAGATGTCTTGTGTGTTCCTCATTTGACGAACAACCTTCTTTCTATATATCAGATCACACATGGAGGCAATGGGAGGTTTGTGGAGTTCACACCTGATTTAGTTATCATCAGAGACTTGGAGAGTAGAGCAGTTATTGCTACTGGGGTGGTGGATCACTCATCTCGGTTGTATTCCTTTGCAGATTTTGCTACTGATGGTGCTTCTATTCCTACAGCTGTTCATCACACTTCTAGTGTGAATCATCATTCAGAGGAGAAATTTGGCTTCTTGAACATTGGAGTTCTCACTTCAGATCCTATTCTTGAGCCATCCATTCCATCTCCTCCACCTACTGTTGCAGTTGCTGATACTTCTATGACTACAGATGTGGTTTCTTTCATTTCAATGCAGCAGGATCCGGTTGTTCATCCATCTTTGGAGGTTCCTATTCAGTCTTCACCTACTTTGACTTCTTCATTTGTTGAGGTCACACTTGCTTCTGTGGAGACATCTTGGGCTACACCTACTTCACCTTCAGAGACTGCATTCATTCAGCCTCTTCCCTCTCACTTCTTTTAGGAGATGCAGTTTCTTCAATTCTTTTGGGGCTACTTCATTCTAGGGGGCATCTGTGGTCTTCTTCTTCCTCTCTTCTGGGGGGGTTATTTTATGTATCTTTGTGATGGATGGTGTTCTTGGGGGGTCTTATGGAGTCCTCCATCTTTCATCACTTAGTTTGCATTCTATTTTTGGGGAGGAGTTTTGTTCCCATGTGGTTTTCTCCTTTACCCCATTTGATTTAGTTTGCATTGTATTTGTAAATGGGTACCTGATCAGGCCTTGTTGCCAGGACTCATATTTGCATAATAATTTGCTTCTCCCTAAGTTGCACTTATGGGGGGGTGTTGGTGTAATTATTTATTTAATTACACTTTAGCATAAGTTTACTTAGGCATATTTTATTTCCTAGGTTAATTAATAATCTTTATCTTATTGAGCTATCTTGTTGCTCAAGATAAGATTAGGGTTGTGCATGTCTTGCTTTTTGCATGATTTCCTTTTGAAGGCTTTTGTAGTATTTGTAAAACAATTCATTCAGTAATCAGATGCTGGTTTTATGCAAGCACATACTTTTGCTCTGTGGGTTTACAGAACATCTCTTCCTTTGTTCTGAATATCTGTTGCACGTGGTAGGTGTTTGCTTGCAGGTGATTCTTGGGGACTGTGAGGTTGAGTTTTATCAACTTCTTCAGAAGGAAGTATGGGAAAAATTATACACTATCTATGAAGGTGATGACAAAGTCAAAGAGGAAAAGTTGCAAACTCATAGATCTTATTTTGAAAGTCCGAAGATGAAGGATGATGAAAATATTGTTACATTCCTCCTTCAGGTTGATGAAGTTATCAACTCTATTAGAGGTCTTGGTGAGGAATTAAAAGAAAGAACTGTTGTGAAAAAGGTACTCTAATCTCTTCCTAGAAGGTTTGATTCTAAAGTTTTTTCTATTAAAGAAGCTAAAGATCTAAATGTTTTGAAGATGAATGAAATACATGGAATCCAAATTTCTTTTGAAATGAGATTTGAAAGAGAATTCTATAAGGAAAGAGGTGACATTCAAACTATCTAAGAAGAAAGTTGATCCATTTTATGATATTGGATCAAATCCAAAGGAAGCCAATTTTGAAGGAATCTACAAAAAGGTTTCATTAAGTATAAAGGAAAGTTACCTTTCAAGTATTTTAATTACGGCCAAGTAGGAAATTTTATGGCTAAGTTTCCCCATAAGGACTCTAACATTGTTGAGAAAAGTATGGAAATAAATCATTTTAGAAAAGGAATAAAGGTTAGAGGAAACAAAAGAGTTTCTACACTAATGAGGAAGTCTACTCTATTGATGAAGAAGATGAAGATGTAAGGAAGCTAAGGTAGCAAAACAACTTCCTACACTAATCTCAAGAGGAGAATAATGATTTTTTTTTACACCTCTTTAACAATTATATAAACTTAAACAAGAATAAACATAAATATCATGCATAGCACGACATAGTGATTTAGGTGGGGAAAAATATTTCGAGAGAAAAAACCCCACACTCCAAAATCTGCCCAATATATTATTCAGTAAATCACAAATATTACAATATACTTGCAAAGCAAGCTTCTTACAAGAGTATCACCACTTAAAGATCAAGAGACAAGATGACTGATAATAGAGTCAGAATAAATTTCTCTCTCTCACACTACTTTTCACTATCTCTTTCTTATAGCCATCATGCAACACCCTCACAAAATAGAGTTACATTCTAGGGAAAGACATGCCAAAAAAATATGCACAGTTAGATCTAAACCCTAATAATTAACAGTCTAGATTTACAATGTATCAAATCCCACTGATGACACAATAGACCATGACTCCAATCACCACTTGTCACCAAAATACATCATCAATGGTCATCATGGCTGGGTCCCACTCATAGTGTTTCCTTCCTCCTTATCGCTCCATTGCTAAGTCACTAAAAAATCAAACCTCATAACCTATTTTCAGAGGTTACAAATTTATGAAAACCCGTGACATGCCGAAAAAAAAGAGATCACTAAGCCACTAAAAAGTCAAACCTCAGAACCTCTTGTTGAAGGTTACGAAGTTCCAAAAACCCGCGACATGCTAATAATAAAGAGATCACTAAGTCAAGAGTTTATGAAATTCTAGAGCCTCGTGAATTCAATTAGGAAAACTTGGAACCCTACGACTTAATTAACAAAGCATTTCACCTATCAACAATAACCATTATATAATTGCAAGGTTGAGACACAATTTCCCAACAAATCTCACACTAGCTGAACATCTTGCAAGAGCAACAGGAGGGGGTAAACATTGTGTCTCAATTGCTAGGGGCCAAAAGGCCTAGCATCTCTAAACAACATCTGAAACTATCTATGCTCATTGGCTTAGCTAAAGAATCAACAAAATTCATCAAATTCTCTACTATAACCAATTTCACCCTACCATATTTGACCATATCTCGAACAAAATGATATTGTACATCAATGTGCTTGGTCTTGGCATGAATTGTCGGGTTCTTGGCTAGACATATCACACTCTGACTATCACAATAAATTATCACTACACCTTGTTTTATTCCAATATCTAAACACAATCTCTTAATCCGAATGAATGCTTTACAAACATGAGTACCTGCTATATACGCTTCTTCAGTAGTGGACAAAGCAACTGCAACCTATCGCTTGCTCATCTAACTAATTCCACCACCGAATAATGTAAACACATAAGCACTCGTGGATCATCTGCTATCAACATAATTTTCTCAATTTGAATCCACATAACAATGAATATCAATGGAAATATCACCTCCAGTCATACTACTATGATAAAATAAGGAATAATTTGAGGTACCACACAAATATCTGAAGACTCATTTGACTGCATCCCAATGAAATCTACTAGGATTAGACATATATCTGGAAAAAACTCCCACTTCTTGGGCAATGTTTGGTCTATTCCAAACCATAGCATACATCAAACTTCCAAATGCACTCTAGTAAGACACTATACTCATGTCTACCATCTCCAATGGGGATTTGAACAATTTGAAATAGATAACTTTATTCCAACTAAAACATGAACACACAATGGTCTACAATCCTGCATGTTAAATGTCTATAAAATTGAATCGACATACTTACTTTGGTCAATCCATAGTTTTTTGTTCACTCTATCTCTTTTAATTTCCATCCCAAGAATGTGTTTCACTGCACCAAAATATTTTATTTCAAATTTAGCAGCAAGTTGAGATTTCAATTCTGAAATCATACCTTTCCCTTTTCCAATAAATAACATATCATCAACATATAATGCAATAAACATGAAATGATCACCATTAGTTTTATAATAAATACAATGATCTGATTTAAAATGCTCAAATCCCAAACTCAACACATATGTATCAAATTATGGTACCACATCCTAGGACTTTGTTTTAAGCCATAAAAAGATTTCTTCAATTTGTAAACCAATTTAATTTTACCTTTCACCATGTAGTGCTCTGGCTATGTCATAAAATTATCCTCCAAATTACCATGAAGGAAAAAAATTTTCATATCCATTTTCTCAACCTCTAAATCATAAGCAACAACAATAGAAAGTAAAAATCTAATGGATGCCATTTTTGCAACAGGAGAAAATATCTCACCATAATCAGCACCTTCAACTTGAGAGTAACTCTTTGCAACCAACCTTGCTTTGTAATTATCAATACCTCCATCTGAATCAATATTTTTCTTGAACACCCATTTGCAACCAACAGGTTTCCTTCCTTCAAGCAATGGTACAAGATCACATGTATCATTATTTTTCAAAGATTCTATTTCGTCATTTATAGAAATCTTCCAGGATTCTGCATCATTCATATCGAATGCCTCTTCTATAGATCTGGGTTCATCCATGTTAGTATTAAAAGAAAAAATACATCTCCAATCATTAGGTGAATACCTTTCAGGTGGCTGTCTATAGCTTCTAGATTGATGAAGAAGGTGAGTTGGACATTCTTCCTCCTCTTCTGAAGATTTATTTTTGGATGAGATCTCCTCAACTTCTTGTCTATCCATGGGCCTCGATTCAACTTTCTCAGGCGTAGAAGGAAATTGAATTATATCTTCCTATTTACTTTGTTCTAGTTGCACTGTAATAGAAGAAGGCTTAGTTTATCTAAAAATAACACTTCTACTGTGTATTACCTTTTGTGCAACAATATCCCAAATCTTTTATCCTTTCACACCATAACTATATCTGATGAAGATACATTTCATAGCCTTATTCTCCAACTTTTTTCACTTCTCCTTTGGAACACATGCATATGCCTCGCAACCAAAAAATCTAAGATGTATTAATGAAGGCTTGCAACCTGAACATTCCTCTATAGGTTTCTTATCAACAAGAAATGATGTAGGAGACCTGCTAATCAGGTAATAGGCAGTGGTAAAAAATTCATCCCAAAAACTTTGTTCTAGGCCAACATCACTCAACATACTCCTAGCCTTCTTCATTAGTGTCTTGTTCATTCTTTCTGCATCTCCATTATGTTGTGGGGAAAACATGGTTGTCTTTTTTCTACGAGTATTATAATATTTATAGAATCTATCAAAATCATTAGAGAAAAATTCACCGCCATTATCAGTCCTTAAACACTTTATTTTATTTCCAGTCTGCAACTCAACCATTGCTTTAAATTCTTTAAATCGACTGAAAACTTTAGATTTACTCTTTAGAAAATATACCCATGTCCTACTATAATCATCAATAAATGAAACATAATATATGGATTTACCAATCGAAGGAAAATATACATGACCAAACACATCAGAATGAATAAGATCCAATACACCACAAGATTTATGATAACTCAAGTAAAATTGAACACATTTTTGTTTTCCATAAATACAATGCTCACAAAAATAGAATTCAAGATTACAATCAGACAAACCTTCAACAAGGTTTTTATTTTTCAAGGTCCTTAGACCCTTTTCTCCAATGTGGCCAAGTCTCTGATGCCATACCATAGTTTTCTCTGTAGGTAACTTTTTTTCAAAAGAAAGAGAACCCCTGGGTATCCAAAATCCATGACCATCTGTTGAAGGTGAAACCCTCACTTCTTCCATAGAATTTATTTACACAAAAGTACTATTATAATCAATAGTGCATGCATCAAGATTATACAATGTGCCATTTATGAACCTCTAGAAATCACCATAGTACCTCTAACCATCTTGCATCCTACATTAAACAATACTACCTGCACACCTGCATCTATTAGTCTTCTCACAAATAACAGTTTTTGCGCTAAACTAGGGATATGCAACACATGATTAATCCTTTTTATTCTACCATCAGGAAACTTGATTTTAACTTTACCATGTCCAACAATGTCTAAATGAGAATCATTACCCAAGTACACCTTACCTCCATCAAATTATTCATATTCAAAAAACCAATCTCTATTAAAGGTCATATCAAAAGATGCACCTAAGTCAATTATACATGATTATCTACATGAGTTGCAAAACTAAAATGAATGCATCACCATCTCCCTTCCCAGACTCAGAATCAGAATCAATTTTTTTCTTTTTCTTCTTCTTTTCTTCCTTGTAGTCCTTACGAACATGTCTAGGCTTACCATAATTCCAGCAAATAACTTTGGACTTTCCAGGAGACTTAGATCTCCCCTTAGACTTGGTTTTGTCATGCTTCTCATTCTTCATGCCTTTTCCTTAGGTCTTCCATGAACATTCAGAGCCTCCTTGGCATTGATGGATAATTTCCTCCTCATCTCTTTAGAAAAAAAACAACCCACCACATCTTCAGTCTTCAATATAAAATAAGTACTCCCAATAGCCATAACAAGAGAATCCCATGAATCAGGAAAAGAACAAATCAAGATTTAACATTTCTCTTCCTCATCCATTTTGACACCAACTAATTCAAACTGATCCACCAACATATTGAATACTTCTAGGTGTTCTGTAATCCTTCCACCCTCTTCCATTCTCAAGGATTACAATTTCTTCCTCAATAAAATCTTGGCCACTAAATATTTGGCTTGATATATCTCACCAAGCTTCTTCCATAGTTTCTGTGTAGAGGTCTCTTCATGGAAATTGATTAAAATAGAGTCTTCCAGGCACAATCTGATTAGACCCTTGGATTTATGGTCCATAACATCATATTGAGAATCCTGAGTAGGATCTGTAGGCCTTGAAACATTCTCATCATAGAATCCCACATATCTTGATCTATCAATAGATCCTCCATCTTCAGCTTCCACATTTCAAAATTATTTTCAAAAAAATTATCCACGTATATTCTCCCTAATGAAATTTCCATCTAAAAATTCTCGCAACAAGATCAAAAAGTGTCTTCTACACAAGCTCCCACCCCACAACTGAAACCAAAGGTGATTAAGCTTTGATACCACTTGTAAGGAAGCTAAGGTAGCAGAGAAAATTCCTACACTAAACTTGAGAGGAGAATAATACAAAATTTTTACAAATCTTTAACAGTTACATAAATTGAACAAGAATAAACATAAATATCATGCATACCACGACACAATGATTTACGTGGGAAAAACCCTTTCGGGAGAAAAAACCTCACACTCCAAAA